>JAAGKR010012236.1:3082-17002 GCA_011419295.1 Clarias macrocephalus
GGGGTTGAGTCATTACTTAAAAATGTACCCATCGTTAATCAAGGGCAGGTTACGCATGAGAAAGTACTCTCTGGGAAAATGAAATGAATATCCTAAGCGACATAAATTGATTTCAAATTACACTCTCTAATGTTCAGCACACGGAGAGCTCTGTGCTAGATATGAAACGGCGCGGGACAAGACGACTAGGCAGGAAGCTGAAATATTTGTTTAAACACTAAAACGTGTAGTTGTAGTTGTTGACGATTTATATTTTTATCCGCTTTGTCCAGTTAGTGTTTGAATGAAGTTCAGGTTTACGGCCAAGCCTGAAATGTGATCTTACACTGCAGGAGAGCTCGAAAGCATTAACGAAACCCATTCTACGCATGCCGTATCACCCTCCAAGACAAAAGAACAAACGGATTTATGGCTTTTATTAATACACTGCAATGAGGCATGAGCTTAAGCACCTCATGTCTAATTAAAAGAGTAATTAACGTGATGGATGCACAGTATTAAAAAAGTGACCTTGGACCAAGAGCTATAATTAGTCAAACATGCGCTGCAGGTGCTAGGTACAACACCGTAAAGATTTGTCGATGTGTGTGTCGATTGTTGCAAGCGTACAGGTTTGTGCAACAGAGCTTTCCTCGTCCATTCAGGCAATAAAACGTGCACCCCCTCCCCCTCTCCTGGGTAACGAAAGCAAATAGTCGCGTAAAATAAGCCACGCGTCACTTCACGGTATTAAAACAAAAACAAAGCGCTAAATCGAATTAATGAAAGCTAAGCAGGAGCCAGTTAGCACAATTCTGTTAACATTGCTAACTCTTCTTCACTCTTTTTTCTTCACAGATTTCCATAAAAATTGATACGTCATAACCACAAAACATCACACTTCCTTGTGGTACACAAGCTTCCAATTGAAAAAAAAATTGGGGGGTAAATTCTCAAAAATTGTCAAAAAATTGAATGAAAATGCTAATCTTTTGCATGCTAATCTATGATGACTGATGTTAGCTAAATTAAAAGGAGGAATAACTGTCACTAGTTAGACTTTTTTTTTTACCTCATACAACTGTTCTGTGATGTTTCGTTGTATTTTTAACATGCCCTGTTTTTAATATGTGCAATATATGTATATATAACATTACATTGTAATTAGAAAAGTTAATGAGAACCAGTTTAATGGTTTCATGCTGGTTAATGTTATACAGAATCTAAATTAAAAAAGCCTTTTTTGAAGTGTAGCTGATGAGCAAAAAATCGGATGAACAACACATTCCATTTAAAATTTCATCTGTAGCCGTTGGAAATCTCTGTGTCATGGGATTTTCCAGTATAAACGTGAAAAAACGATACGAGACAAAAGAAAAAGAATATTACCTTCCTGGCTGGTTTCCAGCTCGATCTCTCCGCTGTAGCTGCCATAGCCTCCGTCAGTTCGAGCTCGAACCCTGAATACATATGTGGTGCCTGGTTTCAAGCCTTCGACCGTCATCATGTTGGATTTTGTCTTCAGCACCGTGTAGTTCTGATCACGCTGGTTCTAAAAGGTCAAAAGTACACAGCAGTCATGAGAAAAACTCACAAAAACTATGTCAGACTGCTATAATCATTACTCATTTTGTTATTAAGTAGCAGTTAAAAATAATATAGTCAAAATGATATAATCTAGTAAGATTTAGCTAGCACAGATTATTATTATTATTATTTTTACTAGCTAAACTATTCTTTGGTAAATTACTAGCAATTTAGGATAAAATGACCACAAACACATGCTAATAAGAATTACTTCGCCAGAACAAATTTTCATGTTTCTTTGACAAAGTTTTTTTTTTTTTTTTGCAAATACGCCTTATTATCATGCGAATTTATTGGCAAATGAGGATCAGCACCTCATTAAGTATTAACTAAGTAAGTTTTCCATTTTTAGACAATTTAGCAGGTTAACATTTATTCAGGCCTAAAATCATAATTAATAAATATGGACAAGGACTAGTGGGCATAAACTAGTTTTTCAAAATGTTTTTCAAAACAACTCGTGAAGATATGAACATTATCATTTAAGGCTAACAACGATAAAGTAGATAAACTCAAAGGTGAGTATTAATCAGTACAAATACATTTATGTACATTTGACAAACAACTTTGGTAAATGTACTAACTTTTGGCAACTGTAGGCTAGCACTGACACTGACATTTAACAGTGAAGGTAAGTATGACATAGAATAACTTATTGTGATAATGATGATTGATAATTTATTTTAACCTTAAATACTGAATCTAACCAAAAAAATGTTTTGCTAGCAAACATTCTTTGGTAAATATGGTAAAATTTGCATTTAGGCTAACAATGACAACAAATAAATTATTATAATGTATAAATCCATTTTTACAAACTTGTCTGAAGTAGAAACTTTGGCATTTAGACCTCTAGTGACAACTGCTGTAATGCTTCCTGGCCAAACCACTTTTTATACAATTAGTATGTAATTAATAAATGTTTATTATTATTATTATTATTATTATTATTATTATTATTATTATCTCAAACTGGCCAGTAAACGATATAAAAATGTAGCTTATTTAAAGTTATTATTTGTTGGCTTACAACTTTATTTTTTGACTGAAAAATTAAGTACGTTTGGTGAATTTAGGCTAACAATGACAGCAAATAAACTCTAGGATAGGGATTAGTTAGCATGATTTGCTGAATGTTTACTGGCCTGTGGTGATTTTTTTCAGGATTTTTATTCGAACAATGAATTAACACTTATAAGGATAACATAAACGTTAATATAACATTACATTTCCTTCATGTTTGAGATATTAGTATTATATGCTAGCATAAACATTAGCATCATACACCAGTCTTTACATTACCTTCACGTTAAGCCAAAATGAAATTAAAATTTTATAAACTGAGGTAAAAATTAGTTTTTTTTTAAGGCGTAAAAGACTAAAACTAAAAGCTAGGATGAGTTTTTATGTGTTCATTAAAAAAATTCTAATGTATCTAAATGATTCTGGCTCATTATGGACAGTATTAGCATTTTCATTATGCTGTAAACTGTGTGCTAAACTAGCATGTTTGATTATTAGCAGCATTAGAATTTTAATAGGGGAATATAATTACAGGATGTAGGAACTCAGGTGCTGGGGTGTCAAGAGTAGATCATGTGATGAATTTAATAAAAGAACAATGTCTGGATAATATTCCAGCTCTGAATTATTGACTAGATTCTGCTTAATAAATGGAATTTGCTGTTATGGTAAAAAGAGAAGTGCTAAAAGCATTACAGAAGCAAAATCCCCTGTTCCTGTAGAGAACTTGATGTTTTTTAACAATATGATTTATTATACCGTTTATTTTTTTTATTTTGCCAACATCTGGCGCTTTAGGTGATGTAGCGTGTGTGTGTGTGTGTGTGTGTGTGTGTGTGTGTGTGTGTGTGTGTGTGTACTTAACATGTTTGGACAAAGCTAAGCGCTAAGCGTACAAGCAAATGTCCACCAGGAAATCAAAATGGCACCGGCTGTCACTCAAGCTTCGGTCTAGCTGCACATGGAGCCGATCCGATTTACTCCAACAGGGCATTCTGCCACCTAATGAACCCAGAATGATTGTATGTGTGTGTGTGTGTGTGTGTGTGTGTGTGTGTGTGTGTGTGTCACACCATCTGCCACAGACTCCTCCGTGCCAGACACCCATCTGCATATTCAATATCAACTCATAACCCATAATCACGCTTAATCCGGCGCCTGGGCCCCGTCTTGCTCCTCCTCACACTTGCGTGCAAAATCGGTTGTAAATTATGCACGCTAAAGCAAACTAGCTTAGCCATTTAACACAGTGTGTGTAGATTTATTTATTTAATTTCATGGGATGACATATGCTCAATTTGAAATGCTCAATTCTGATTGGCCGGTCATAATTGCTGGACGTTTTCACCTAAACTTGTATAGGAAATACAAGTCTTTCCTGACTTTAGGAGGGAGTCTCCAGTGTCAGTATGGAGCAATGGTCAATGTGAACCCTGAAGAGGTTTTATTGGTCCGTGTTTTTGATGCTTTTTGGTTCCGGTATTGGGTCCGTTTAAAGCTGAACTTCCTGGCCTGAGATCGTGCGTTCGGTCGAGGTTCATTGTGTCGTCCCGAGGCTTTGTGTCAATGTCAGCGCTTGTTAAAGAGAAAACGCCTTCACGTCGGCTCATGGCTTCATGACACCCTGCTGTCATTCTAGACTTCTAGAGTGATCCTCAAAGTGTGGGGATAAAAGTGTTTGAGCACAGGAACAGGTAGGAGAGAAAAGCAAGAAAGGCAAAACATGCCACTAGTACAGGTACTGCGGAAGGGTAGTGAAAAGAGAGTGATGAAGGAGGAGAATATACGAGACTGGAAAAGACTAAAAGAGAAAAGAGACGGGGAGTGGGGATGACTCAAACAAAATGAGATGAGATAAAGCTCAAGCAGGAAGAGATGTTTTATGCATGTATGGATGGATGGACAGAGACGAGAGAAGGAGAGAAGATCACCTTTTCGTAATAGATGACTTCATATTCAACGATGACGCCATTGGGTCGGTCCGGTCCCTGCCACGCCAGAGTGATGCTGTCTTTACTCTTCCTCTCCTTCAGAATAACACTCACTGAAAGGCAAAGAAGGGAAGAGCGAGAGAAAGACAGTCAGAGGGAGTAAGAAAGAGACAGAGCGAGACAGAAAGACAGACAGAGAGAAATTGATTTTGTAATTGAAATTGACTGGCATCATTTCTTAATGAGAAATTACAGGAGGATAAACAGCGCAGCGTGAAGGTGTTGATGCATTCTGAAACTCTCGCATAACTAGTAATATTTAAAACGACGAGCCGTGAGAGAAAGAGAGAGAGAGAGAGAGAGAGAGAGAGAGAGAGAGATTATTATGCAGTCAAAAGTGCTAAATGACCTTTTTTTATTTTTTTTTTTCAATCACAGATCCCCTGCTATCATTCTCATCACACGTTTCCTTCAAAAGCTCTCTCAGACTCAGACACACACATACAGCCGCAGGAAGGTGTTGCAGGCGAGGCCACACTCCAGCATGTAATTACACTCCTACATTGGCACCTGGCTGTTCCAGTCCAGTAACACTTCTCTCTCTCTCTGTCTCTTTCGGTCTGTACTTCTTAAAATCTTCCACAATCTCTGCTATGTACTTGTATGTTTAAATCTTTAGCTAATTGTGCTGCCTTCAAAATAGGGAACATTTTACACAGTATCCTTTGTTTCCTATTCCCTTTGTTTCCTTGTCTTGTGCAGAACTCGTGTGCACGATTCGGACGCAGAGTGTCCGTCACATACATTAATCTCCATCATCACTGATACGAAAGAACGACGATCCAAATTACGATGGAAAGACCGGGCATTACTCCAAGTATGATGTGTCAATCACAATCAGGAGCAGAAGACAGCACACTGATCTTACACTGGGCTTCTAGGTTAGACTCCTCGGATGTGTCCCAATCCCGGTGCTTCGGTCAGCGAGACAGCTAGTGGAAAACTGACTTATTCTGAATTTGGCTGGTTGGAAATGAACAAATGTTTCAGCTCATCACCTCAGCTGAAATACGTGGATTCATCCCTGTACTGGAATATTCATCCATTATTTTGCTTAACCTGCCAATTCAAATCCAATATCAATTTTAATTTTAATTAAGCAGCTGTTATTCCATCCATCCATCCATCCATCCATCATTAATACTTAACAAAAATAAAATGAAATATTTAACAAACTGTCTAACCAGCTACTGTATAAGACCATCCACCCAACCTTGCAAACATTCACCCATTCATCCATCTATCCATCCATCCTTAAGACTATCCATTCATTCTTCAAACTATCCACCTTGCAGCTTATCTATTAAGCTGTCATATTTATCCATCCATCCATCCATCCATCCTTTAGACTAAACATCCATCCATCCATCCATCCATCCATCAGACTAAACATCCATCTATTCATCCATTAGACCATCCATCCTTGTGCCCCTCCATTCAACAATCCATCCATCCATCCATCCATCCATCCATAACACCCACTATCTAAAAGACAATCTATTTATCTCTCAGACATATGTGCTTAATATGTTTGATATCCATCCATCAGATTATCCATCCATCCATCCATTCATACTTAAGACAACAACAATCAAGCTGAGAATCTTGTAAAATACATTACATCTTATCCATCCATCCGTCCGCCCATGCATCTGCATATTTACCTCTCAATTTATCGCTTAAGATGCCCTGGGTTTATGCCGCTATCCATCCTTATGATCCATCCATTCGAACTTAAGACCGACTATCCAAAAGACAATCCATCTGGGAATGTTTTTTTTGGATGGGAACAAACGTTTTACTGAGACAGGCTGAAAAGCGCCTAAAATATACAATTTAAAAATTGGTTGTTTGTGTAACAACCTCAGCAGCGACCTCATTTCCCCTCTCGTCTATCCCAACCACTCGGCCTGATCATCTGTCATCATCTGCACACGTTTCTCACTGGTTCATGCCTTAAGGTAGATGTTTTTTTATGCTTGAATGATTCATAGGTCACTGTGTTGCTTAAACAAACAAACAAAAAAAAAACATTCATCTGTCGAACTATTCAAGACTACATTAAAAATGTGAAGAAGTGAGGATGGCTCAAGACGTTCGCACAGTCCTGTACAGATCACACGTGCTATTTCAAACAATGTAGCAGAATCTACAAGTAGCTGTTCTTATCAAGAATCCAAAAAAAAGACGAAGAATAAGAAAAGCTGTTGATCTTTGTGCCAGAAGTCGTCGTTCAGCCACAAGCCTGTGATTCAAGGCTTTAAAGAGGCTCTAAGTACGACTATAAAGACACAATAGAAGGCCCTTGAGCATGAGTGAGTGGAAAGTGAGAGGTGGACACAATGCCCCACACCCATACAGTACAGAAAAGCCTTTCAATGTCCTGCTGGTGAATACAAACTTCATCTTGGATGTCAGAATGGAGAATTATGAAATCTGAACACAAATAAACACTTATAAGTAAAAAAATAAGACCAAGTATCATTCAAGTATTTTAAATATAATAAATACTAGAATGTGTTGTGTAATGATGGAAATCAGTCATCAAATATTATATTATATGATGGTGGACTTGTAGGTTAGACACGTATTGTAATTTTGTCTCAGGTTTCAAATTTTTCTTCATTATAGGTCGTACCTGTCTGGCCCGTGGTGATATTGACCGTGAGCTGCTGTTTCGGACTCGGGCTCAGATCAGAGACGCCGTTAATTGCCTCGATGCTGAACGCATAGTCGGTGTTAGGAAGCAAGCCGGACACGAGCACTTTCGTCGCATCGAGGCCGAACTGCCGCGGCGTGAAGTGCACTCCGCCTCCACATGGGCTGCACTTCCTGCCGTCCGACGCGCACTTCCTGCAGTGCACGTTGTAGGCGAGGTCACTGCGGCCGCCGCCGTCTCGGGGAGGACGCCACTCCAGTGCAACAGACGTGTCATTTAGTGTGGAGATGCCATTTTCTGGAGCCGATGGAGGCCCTGAGGAAGAGACAGAGTCTGTGTGAAGGCATTCCAGTAAATAAATAAATAAATAAATAAATACAAAGAGAGACACGAGATTTAAAAAAAAAAAGGTATAAGAAATGTCTAAATTAAAATAGCACAATCGGATCCATGGGCTCAATCAAAAACGGCCCACTATTGTTCATGTGGATAGAATTCTGTCCTTTCTACCGTTCAGATTAAAAGGAGAGAAGGAAGTGATTGAGGAGAGGAAGAGAGAACTGATGAAGGAGGGAAGGTTTAACTGGCCATGGTGATGGCATTTCATCAGATCCACAGGCTGAGATAAATGAACAGCGCTCCCTGAAGACCTACCAATCATGCACACCACTTGCACCGCCACACCCCTTATCGTGCATACGTGTGCGATTCTCTCCTTCAGATTCATTCCCTCTGCTCCGAGTAGTAAGTGTTTGTGTGCGTGTGCATGATGATTTACTTCATTCTAATTCGAACATGAATTTGTTTTTGATTCTCTCCTTATGATTGATTCATCCACTCTCACTTGACTCCCAAGTACGTTCACGTCAGTATGCGTGTCTGTGTGTCCGTGTCTAATGGTTTATTTGTGTTTGATTCTTTGATTCTTTCCTTGATTCATCATTTGTGTGCGTGTGTGTGTGTGTGTGTGTGTGTGTGCGTGCGTGCGTGCGTGAGATGCTTTATTTGTACGTGTTCGATCCTCTCTTTCAGATTCATTGACTCTCCTCTGACTCATTATTTGATTCCCAAGTACGTCTGTGCGTTTGTCTTTATTCTCTGTTTGATTCTCTCCTGATTAATGAGCCCTTCTCTGACTCTTTATTTCTTTCACAACTTTGTGTGTGTGTTTGAATGTCACCTACTGATTCCCCCCCCCCCCCCCCCCGTGTGTGTGTGTGTGTGTGTGTGTGTGTGTGTGTGTGTGTGTGTGTGTGTGTGTGTGTGTGTGTGTGTCTGCTCAGCTCAGCAGCAGGCATGCTGTGTGTATCAGCGTCCTTTTGTCTAGCACATGTCACAAATGAGAGTGATTCGATTAGCACATTATTGTTGTTTCCTGGCACATGACTTCCATGTCAAACGCACAAACACACATTTCTCTCCCACTGCTGGATTCACTGGATTATTGCATTAGAGATCGTGGGCAAGTGATAACCTCTGTGTGTGTGTGTGTGTGTGTGTGTGTGTGTGTGTGTGTGTGTGTGTGTGTGTGTGTGTGTGTGTCTGTGTGTCTGTGCGTGCGTGCGTGCGTGCGTGTGTGTGTCTGTGTGTGTGTGTCTGTGTGTGTGTGTCTGTGTGTGTGTGTCTGTGTGTGTGTGTCTGTCTGTGTGTGTCTGTCTGTGTGTGTCTGTCTGTGTGTGTCTGTCTGTGTGTGTGTGTCTGTGTGTGTGTGTCTGTGTGTGTGTGTCTGTGTGTGTGTCTGTGTGTGTGTCTGTCTATGTGTGTGTGTGTGTCTGTGTGTGTCTGTGTGTGTGTCTGTGTGTGTGTCTGTGTGTGTGTCTGTGTGTGTGTCTGTGTGTGTGTCTGTGTGTGTGTCTGTGTGTGTGTCTGTGTGTGTGTGTGTCTATGTGTGTGTGTGTGTGTCTATGTGTGTGTGTGTGTGTGTGTGTGTGTGTGTGTGTGTGTGTGTGTGTGTCTGTCTGTGTGTCTGTCTGTGTGTCTGTCTGTGTGTCTGTCTGTGTGTCTGTCTGTGTGTCTGTCTGTGTGTCTGTCTGTGTGTCTGTCTGTGTGTGTGTGTCTATGTGTGTGTGTGTGTCTATGTGTGTGTGTGTGTGTGTGTGTGTGTGTGTGTGTGTGTGTGTGTGTGTGTGTGTGCGCGGTCAGTTATAGCTGAAAGTCATCATGCACATGCACATACACTTCAGTACACATGACTCATATCATCAGTGCAGTGGATCTGTTAATCAACTTCCAATTTTTTATTTTTTTATAAAGAAGGTGAATATTTTCAGTCCACTTGCTTATTTAATGAGTCAATCTCACAAACCCATTCATCCCGACGTCCCCCCCCCCCCAAATGCTCCTTTCCCTCTACCAGTCAATAGAGTAATCTCCTGACCCCTGTAAACGCCCTGAATAAGCATTACGAGGCAGTGATGTAATAGTCACTTAGTAATAACCTCTCAATGCCTGAGACAAATCTTAAATCTTCTCGGCCTTCCCCACAACTGCGCATCCACACATTTCATTTTAATCTTACCTTTTTATCCATTCATCCATTTTAAAGTGCATCCCTTCTTCCATCCATCCAACATTCAGTTCCTCCATAAAGCTGTTCAAGCACCTATCCAATCATACTAGCCACAGAGACACACTATTTATCCATCCATCATTTAGGGGATCATCCATCCATTTATCCATCAACCCATTTATCTATCCATCCACTAGTACATTCAATTAGCTACCTTATCCATGCATACATCTATGCATCCATTCATCCACCCATCTTCTGGATTTGTATCCAACTATTCATCCTTTCATCAATCAGCTATGTATCTTCCAGCCCATCTATCATCAACTTTAATTTATCCATTCGTAATTTCAGCTGCTGTATGTCCATTAATTAATTAATTAATTCATTCATTCATTCTTTAGACCGTTCATCACACTATACATCCACCCATTCACCTATCCATATATTCAGCCAGCCAGCTGCAATCTGCACATGTCCACCCCGTCATCCAACCATCAATTCATCCCATCAGCTACTATACTGTATGTCCACTCGTCCATCCATTCATTCATAGCCCCACTAGTCCTTTAGACCATCCATCCATCCATCTGGTACATCTATCCATGAATCCAGCAGCATGCTTGCATCTGCTCATCCATCCATCCATCTGCTATATTTGGATTGAGAGAGTGGACTCCTCGCCAAAAGCCTACCAGACCAAGCCTGGAGAGCACTTATTAAAATATCAATAAGGTTAATAATCCTCCAATACAGTTTGCAACTGTTGGTCAGTCATCTACCCTACAGTTCATTCAATCAACTACCACTCCATCCCTCTATTCACCCATACTGTACATCATCCTTTTTTTCCCTATCTATCTATCCATCGAAACCATTGCCATTATGGTCATCTACAGTACAGGTAGGCATCCAATCTTAATACGTCATCTTGCTTTCACCTTCAATAAAAACACTTCCAACCATTCTTTCCATTTGTACCTCTTCTCTACCTCTATGTACTGTACTGTAGGTCTACCTGTGTGTGCACTTACTTAAATGTCTACTTAGCTCACCGAAATCTCAGCTTAAGTGCTTATTCCTCCACAACACTCACATTTTCTTCAAGTTCACGAGGTGTAACTCGGTACATCAACTTACTTGTACAGGCCATGGATCGTGGGTCCATGTCAGCGCGGTAGTAGCCCTTCTCGCACGTACACTCAGACGCCTTCTCCTGCTGCGAGTAGCTGTGTGGAGGACACTTGGTGCAGTAGGCATCTTTGGCCGAGGCCTTGTATGTACCTGGTCTGCACGCTGCGATGGAGAGCAAAGAAACAGACAATAGTCTGAAGGTTAGTGATGCAATCAAATCTTTCATGTTTAGATTGGAGTCGATTTGGGATCGGAACCGGATCAGAACCACCTTGGTTAAGGTTTTCATGCACCAAGACATTGATGAGTTCTTGAACTGATTTAAAAAAAAAATTTTTTAGGAAATCCGATTTATACACAGCTTGCTTTCAGGAGCAGAGAGCAGTTTCAGAAACTTCATTGTTCCTTATTTTCTCTCTTTCTCTTGTTTTCTTACTGCTTTGCCCCAGAGCTTTACTGGATGGCCCAATTTTTCCAATCCTCTAAGGAGCCTTGTTCAACTACACTCTTTCTTCGCACTCCACTGACAAATGGGAACTTGTTGGAAGCGGAAAGGAAAGAAGGGTAACCAGAAAATGGTGCGAGTCCGGAACTAAATTGTACATTATACAGTAAAACCAACATATTCTCATGTATGCAAATTCCGGTGTCGGAATTTGTGTGTGTGTGTGTGTGTGTGTGTGTGTGTGTGTGTGTGTGTGTGTGTGTGTGTGTGTGTGTGTGTGTGTGTGTGTTGGGGGTGGGTCTGAATGCTAATGAAACACGAGGGTAAATTAATTTAATTGCTTTGCTGCTTGGTTCAGAAACAGAGAAGGAGCGTGTGCGAGTAGGATACGGGTAGCGTGTCAGGGGTAGTGTCGTAAATTCATGATGCAGTTAAGGCATGAACAACCCAGGAGAGCAAATTAGACTATCTTGGCGAGGTCAAGTCGCAAAACGCAATTCAACTGATGGATCAATGGGATGATGAATTTGCCCTCGTCTTGATTGCGCGTGCGGGCGCTGAAGGTCACGGATTTAATCAAGCCTTGCACTCGTAAATTCACACGCGCACACACACGCACACACGTGTACACGCCACTCTTCTTCTTCTCCTCCTTGGTGTTTTTTTGTCCCCACACCCACACATGTAATGTTCTCATACCATTACGGCAAACAACGAGCGCGATGAAAATGTCATCTTAGAATTCAATTACGAGTCGACCGCATGGGTTCGCTCAAGAGGAAATTAATTAACTAATAAGGACTGGGATTGTGTGGGAAACGATGCAATAAAAAAAGAGAGAGAGAGAGAGAGAGAGAACAGTTAATTAACCGGGAGTCAGGCTTCTTGTGGAGTACCGACCGGATGAAGAACGTCATAACGCTAAGTCAGGTCACGGTAAATGAATGTCACAACTTGCTAATGGAAGTCAGATGCATCACGCTGGTATTATTTCCTGCCTGTTTTTGTTAAAAATACTATTGAATCGGAAATATAACCTCAAAACGCTTCACGCAGTCATCACACTCAGCCTTGCTCGGTACAATTAACATGGCTTTATGACGTTCAAGCTTTGCCACAACATGAAATCAATCATGCATTATTAAATTAAAGCTGGCACGTTTTTAACGTTACTGC
Organism: Clarias macrocephalus; assembly: GCA_011419295.1. Lineage (NCBI taxonomy): Eukaryota > Metazoa > Chordata > Actinopteri > Siluriformes > Clariidae > Clarias > Clarias macrocephalus. Next base: position 15,586 of record JAAGKR010012236.1, read on the forward strand.
GAGCTGTTACCATGGAAACTCATTGATCGTATACAAGCCTCCTGAATTTAGCAGATTATCAGAGCATGTAATGATGAATTTAGAGTGGTGACATTGTTCCTGCTGGATCGTCGGACGAGTGGGCAATCTGCCCTCGTTTCTAGCCAAGTTTGGCCCCTGATTGGGGATTTCCTGGCTCTTCCTGCCTGGCACTGATCCACAGTCTGTCCACACACACACACACACACACATCTATCAGTGACTATCCTAAGACTCTGTTCTCAAGAATCTCCGGTGACTTCAATTGCAAAACACTTAAAATGGCTATAAAAATGGCTTTTACTACAGAAAAATCACAAGAACAAAATCGCTTAAAAATATTGCTGTGCTGCAATAAAATATTCCTTTTAAACAAGTTAACATGAGTTGTAAAGGTGTTCAAAATTTCCTGGCGTCCCTCTTTCAAAACACACTATTTTAGTGTTAATAGCTTTAATTAATTTCTGCCCCCTTTGTGGAAGTGCATTTTTCCCACCCAGGTAAAACACATGGAAAGAGTAGTTGAGTTGAGGGCGGGGATATGCAAATTATCCCTCTGTATTTATTATTTTTTTCTTTTGACTTGCCTGGTAGGACATCACACCAGGTGGGAAATTTAAACAACCTGTTGAAGCACATTTATGGACCAAAGCGAAAGGTTGGGGGGGGGCATACTGGAGTCTTGTGTGAATGTCTGAATAAGATCACAAAGTCAATTTTAGTAAAAGACATGCCCTTTAGATAGAGAGATATTTTAAATTCTATTAAAAAAAAAAAAAAGACAAAGGTGGACTGGGAAATTTGGGTCTGCGTATCCTCAGACGGCCAGAGAAAAGTGCTGTGGAGGAAATTTTCAAATCAGGCCCAGGAGAGGACCTGAGTTTTGGCAGTACACCATGTAAAAGTGTGTGTGTGTGTGTGTGTGTGTGTGTGTGTGTGTGTGTGTGTGTGTGTGTGTGTGTGTGTCTTTGCTGGACGGCCTCAGGGGCCATTACTGTCCCCTCGGGAAACAAGCTCTGAACATCTTCTACAAAGCTAAAACAAATCCTTCCTGTCCTCTAAGTGCTGAAGCAAAGTAAACGCAATGCAACTCTTTTTTTTTTTTTTTTTTTTTTTTGTAGCTAGGAGGCTCTAATTATTTATTTATTTATATATTCATTTTCTCTGCTGTAAAGCGCATACCCATCAGAAAACATCAGGGAATGAATTGTGCGTGTTTCGCTCCTTTCTGCCGATTAGCGTTTTCTGAAAAAGACATCTGCGCCCCCTCTTTGGGACTGAATAAGCACTTATACAGGTAGTGAATCATGGAAAAAGCTGCATCTCCGATGGCTTCGGGAGGCCCGCGATATTAAAAATTCATACCGCCCTCTGAATTCTGTACTTTTTTTTTCTTCTT
>JAAGKR010012237.1:0-17001 GCA_011419295.1 Clarias macrocephalus
CTACGTTTCAGTTATACTGCCGCAGATAATCCTGCCAGAGTCACAACATTATTCTTTACCATGACTGTAAGCCTACACACACACACACACACACACACACACACACACACACACACACACACACACACACACACACACACACACCGCACAGGCAAAAGAAAAGTCACCATTTCAGAAGGGTACAAAGAAAACAACTAAGGAGATTTGAAATGACTGAAGGTGGGTACAGAAAGCTTTGAGCACTTTATTATCAGCTGGAAGGACAGAGCTGATCTGAAACCTCCTGAAGAAATGTGGAGAGAAAAACACCTTTAAACACCTGGTGAAGTCACATGATGAACAAATCTACAGTAAATATCAGAGCTGTGTTTAATACTGAAAGTAAGAGCATTTACAAACACACACACACACACACACACACACACACACACACACACACACACACACACACAATGTGATGAGAACTCACAGGACTGGGAAAAGTGTACAGTGAATTTCTGTCTTGACATATCCATAGGGCCCAACAGCAAGAACCTGGTGGAGCTGGGGTTCAAACCACCAACCTTCTGATCAAAAACTGTCACTGCCTCGGCTGTTTCCATAAGAAAACCACTCACTTCAGTTGCTAGGGAGCATATAGACTGGACTTTGGAGCAATGGGAAAAGGTCATGTGACCTGATGAGTCCAGATTGAGTCTATTCCAGTGTGGTTGAGCCTATTCACTTGGCTAGTCGCTCTCTCTCTCTCTCTCTCTCTCGCTCTCTCTCTCTCTCTGTCTCTCTCTCTCTCTCTCTCTCTGTCTCTCTCTCTCTCTCTCTCGCTCTCTCTCTCTCTCTCTCTCTGTCTATGCAGAATTTATATTCTTATTATATATTTCTGTAAAACTGCTTGGTGAGAACTTTGTTCATCTAAAAGTGCTATACAAATGAAACTGAATTGGTTTGCATGCTGTTTTGTATTAAAAGTGTGAAGCCATTTATCATGTCATTCTTCCATTCTTCTTTCCATTATAAGTGATGTAAAAAAAAATCATGTATTTCAGATCACTTCCTGATTTTATTTAAAATATGTCCTACACATAATATTGGAGCTCAGCTTTGCATGAGTCATTAAATAAGCTGTGCATTCATCTTTATTAAGAATTCCTCAGATTTATTTGAGCATGGCCGCGTGCTTCCCTGACCCTACACGACTCCATTAAGTGGCTGAAAGCTCCAAGTCATTGTTTCCTGCCACGCCAGATATCGTCGCCTCGCTTAAAAGAAAAATAATTATAAAGTATGAAGCTCTGAAGCCCTGGTTTAATGACTGCAGTTGCATTTTAAATAAGAGCACTCACATTTCTAAACTCTTCTTTAATAAAGTACCAGAGTTACTCAGGAATTAATCAGCCACCGAAGCATCAAAACAAAAACCAAAAACCATCAGTAAGTGGCCTCTAGACTAAATCAAATCGAAATCAAATATTAATTTAGATCATCTATTTAGTATTAGTGTAGAAAATAACCATCACATACGCGAGTACTTACAGTCTTTTACCCCGACCCAACATCCTGAATCGAATTAAAGCATTTTCTCGTTAAACTCACTATACTGTATGTTCTTCACCCTGAACCTACAGAACTGCAAGACACAGGGATTTACTGTAGGTCTCATCAGAGATAGCACTGGTGAAAGTGATAAATAATCCCCTACTGCCCTCTGATCAGGGCTCGGCCTCACTGCTTGTGTTTCTCAACATCACTGCAGTCTTTGACATCACTGACCACAATAATCTACTATTTTAACTGTAATAATCTACTGTGTTAACTGTTAACTGTATTAATCTACTGTATTAACTGTAATAATCTACTGTATTAACAGTAATAATCTACTGTATTAACAGTAATAATCTACTGTATTAACTGTAATAATCTACTATTTTAACTGTTATAATCTACTGTATTAACAGTAATAATCTACTTTATTAACTGTAATAATCTACTGTATTAACTGTAATAATCTACTATATTAACTGTAATAATCTACTTTATTAACTGTAATAATCTACTATATTAACTGTAATAATCTACTGTATTAACAGTAATAATCTACTGTATTAACTGTAATAATCTACTGTATTAACAGTAATAATCTACTGTATTAACTGTAATAATCTACTGTATTAACTGTAATAATCTACTGTATTAACTGTATTAATAGACTGTATTAACTGTATTAATCTGTAATATTCTACTGTACCAAATATTATTAAGCATCATTAAAAAAAATTGCCGGAGCAAATTCGACCTGGCTAGAATTCCAAACACTAAGATAAAAGTCTAGCCAGTTAGTCTTGGGCTTAAAACTAGACTTAAATAGCCAAATTTCAGCATGTTTTTTGTTATTACAAAAAATAAACACATTTATGTAAGTGAGATATACTGTAGCTGTGAGTCTCCAAGTGAGCTGATTTTAGGAATTTATACCTTTTACAATGTTTAGAAAACTCATTACACAGCTTATAAAAACAAGTCCCTTTGTCTTACAGTAAGTTTTTTTTTTTTTGCAATATTTATTAAAATAAGGGAAGCGCTCTGTTAGATCTGCTGGGACATTATGCAAACCTCTGTTTCAGCTTCTTATGGCTCAAAATATTGCTTTATTATCTTTTTTTATGAAGATAAAGTTAGATTTGTTTTCTTAAAATATGTTTCTTTAAATAATGCAAACAAATGCTTGACAAGATTTTTGTTAGTGAAAAAAGTTTCATTTCCAAGAAACTATTTATTTATTTATTTATTTATTTATTTATTTGTGTTTCTTGAAATTCAATTGAGGTGAATTGAGTGATTATCTCAGTTATTAGATGGTCCACCACAATCCACCACATCTGATTATATAAAGACTCTTCTTTATATATACCTCCATACATGACTCCCCCCCCCCCCAACATTCCCCCCACCGCCACCAACCGGTTGCCTCCAGGATGTTAAAGAAATCCTACAGAATCACCAGATCTCTCTACAACCTGGGAGTGTTCAGCCTCACTGCATCTGAACACAGATCTGAAGCTTTACATAGACAGAGATGTTGCCGCTGCTTTAGACTCTGACACGCTCGCTATAGTCATTATTTTAGACAAACTGATTTTAAAATATAGTGAAGTCCTACTACAGTCACAAGAGAAACGCAAAAGAACAGGTCGTTAAGTGTCCTATAATCATCAGCACATCCGCGGAGAACAGGAGGAACCATGAAAAAGTGTTTGAGAAAGATCAGCCATTATGGACATTATGATAAATATGATTTGCATTTGCTTCATGATGCCTGTAAAACTGTTATATAATAGCATAAAGAATAACGTGCACAGCATGTCAATTACTCTTCATCCGATCAAGAGACAGAGCGATTTTTTATCCTAATAATATCTGCCATGTGATATGCCACAGACCTGGAGAAATTTCTGCTCTGCCAAACAGAGACCTCCTGGTCCATGGAGACGGTCTCCATGGCGACCGGGATGCTGGAGACGAGCTGAAATATCCAGAGAAATGTTCGAATGTGCACATTTGAGCTGTTTAGATAGTCCACATTACAAAATGTCCTACTCTGCTGTGATTTAATGCTAATAAGAGGGAGAGGAGAGACCACAGAGGCGCCCCTGGGGTAACAGCGTACAGCACGGTTTAGGTCTGAGATCTCACTTACGCTTTCAGAGTCAGGGTAAAGAACATCGTCCATCTCATCTACAGTGCAGGCCACGTAGACTGTCCTCCAGGAACAGAAACGCTGGACATTTTTAGTGAGTGCAAATTTAAATAAAATTCCAGAAGGTCCTGTTACATAAAATACTTTCCTCATGAAGGGCTGGAAAAGAAACCAGCACGACTGATCAGTTACCCGTTAACCCTTAGTGGTTATGTTTATGTCTAGAAATGAGACAATTTTAAGCCTGACGTGATGAACCTTTAACAGAGAAATCACAAACGAGCAAATAAACGTCCTCGGTATTATTACGGCACTGAGCCGCTCGCTTTGTCTGACTAACCCTGATGAGTAAAATGGCACACTGGAGGCTTCGTGTTGCTGTGTTGTTAGTAATCAGTCTAATTTATTCATTTGGAAGAGAACACTCATATTAACATAATAATGGATGTAGACTAATCCTCATCAATCCAGTCTGAGTCTGTGTTCTGAATTAACCCTCAGAGGTCTGAGTCTGTGTCATTGATGCCTAAAGTCATGACGGAGACGTGCTAATGCTAACTCTAGATAAGCTTTGTGCACGTGGCCGTGAACGAGAGCAGGCTCGAGGCATAGACAACGCGGATGCAGATGTTGCTGAGGTCCACCTACTTGTCCAGCAGGGACACCCTGTACCCTAATTCACATGTGAAGGTCTCATATGTCACTCGTCCTGGAACTAGTTCGCCGGGGTCCTAGAGCTCTGCCACTGGGTGTCTGTTAATGCCCCAGCTAAAACACCCCTCAGACTGTTTCACTCCTCCTCCTCCGTACGCACCTTTTTAGTGTTTATGTAAATGAGCTCCTGCTGAGCCACGCCCCCGGAGCACAGCGGAGCTGAGCACAAGCTGGGGGAGGGGCTCCTCTTATATGAGGTCACATTAGCGGGAGGAATATAACTGGTCTGTTGAAGCCCTGACTGATACACCAGGACAAAAAGCTGGAAAGTTTGTACACTGGAGAGAGTCGTGCATTTCTAATAATTCAGGAAAATGAAATTGTGCCACTTTTTACATTTTGTTGGTGTTACAAATAAACGCAAACCTTCACCAGCTGTGTGTGTGAGAATTCCTCTGAAGAACCTCCGGCGTCCTGCAGCGTGATGTAAAAGCAGTTATAATGCGTTAAAGAGCCTGAATTCCAACAGGTCTGATTTGGTAATGTGTAAAATGTAAAAGCAATTCTGGTGTATTTAATCTCCACAGCTGGAGGAAACTCACAGGGGAAGTGTCATGTCTCTCTCTCCAGACTATTCAGCATTTGTTTTGAACTGCATACATGGAGTTCAAAACAATCGTCCTTTAGCATGGAGCGAATGTGCTTTAATAGGCAGAATGATTCTGTAGTGGTGATACCAGCGACTTTATCAGTGATTTATTACGGGTGAACTTAACAGCACTGATTATCAGTTTTAGCCAGTAACCTGGCGTCAGCATCCTGAGGCCCCCCCACGCCTGCGGGCAACAAAGGCCAACCCGTCCGGTCCGGTCCCACAGAAACGCCAATGCGGCGCAAATCGGTGAAAACAATCGATGCTGGCAGGCGATAGAAAGGCACCAGGACACCCGGTGCACCACAGACCACCGCACACGCGGCCCAGCGGGCAAAGAGTCTGAGGCCCCGCCCACTGCAACCCCCCTCCCCCCCAGAGGCCCTGTGCAGACGGGGAACCCCAAAACATTTAAATGTAACGGTTCTAATGTCATGACTGATTGGTGTATAAGTACATTGACAGGTTTCAGGATGTTCTGCATCATTATTACTTCTATTGTACATTCGAGACTTTGTTAAGATTAACATTGTTAAGATGTTAAACTTCATGCGAACTCTTTATTTATTTTACATCACTAACAGTATGTCCTATAAAACGTTAGCGTTGTATTTAACATTCTTAAAATGAAGTGCTGCTGTGAGTCTCTAGGTGATGGGATTGAGTCTAGCACTCGGTTTCACTTCATCACTTAATGCTGAAACTTCATAGAGGGGAGATGAAAGTGCTGGAATCTCAGATGTGATGAAGGGAGAAGGCCGCGCACATTCCTCATCTGTTTAATCACAGCGTGAGCTGATGCCGCGCTCAGTCCTACAGCGTACAGCAGATAGCGTGTGTTTAAACCCGCTTTCATCCATTGGCCTGGCTCCCGTCTGATCACTCTGTTCACTCTGCTGTGTCACTCCTTCACACTGGCTGGAGGTCCAGAAACACTACTGTATGTCACACTGAACTGTGGAAAACCAGGAGGACGGCGTAGTCCATGTGACGACGCCATAGCCTGAGATCCTGGTCTGTTATGTACAGTATTGTGATACCGTTATGTCTTATAACTAATCAAAAACACAAAGCAGTTAATGTGACAGTCACACACTCTAATATTTCAACAGACCGACTGATGATACACTGATGATGGTCGTGGCATCATTTCGATAAGTTTCTACAACATCACAACAATTATTTCCATCCAAAGTCGCATTAATTTCTCTCCAGGATCATCTACTCCAGCACATCACTAACATTCTCACTGGGGTTAAGGAGGTCTGGACTCTGTGGTGGGACACACGTGTGTGAAAATGATTCTCACGCTCCCTGGAACCCTCCATAGATGTGATGTGCTGCTGATTCAGTGCATTCAGGTGGTCATGTGACTTCATTTTATCTCCACATAACGTTGCTGAGTCTCGACCTGAGCGACTGAAGCGACCCCAGATCATAACACTGTCTCCAGAGGCTTGTACAGTGGACACTATGCATGATGGGAGCATCGCTTCAGGCGCTTCCCTTCTCACCCTGACACGCCCATCACTCTGGAACAGACTCAGTCTGGACTCATCAGGTCACATGCAGTCATCATCATCACCATCACCATCATCACCATCATCATCACCATCATCATAATCATCACCACCATCATCATCATCATCATCACCCTCATCATCACCGTCATCATCACCATCACCATCATCACCATCATCATCACCGTCATCACCACAATCATCATCATCATAATCATCATCATCATCATCATCGTCGTCATCATCATCATCATCATAATCATCATCATAATCATCACCACCATCACCATCATCATCATCACCCTCATCATCACCGTCATCATCACCATCACCATCATCACCATCATCATCACCGTCATCACCACAATCATCATCATCATAATCATCATCATCATCGTCGTCATCATCATCATAATCATCATCATAATCATCACCACCATCACCATCATCATCACCACCGTCATCATCATCATCATCATCATCATCACCCTCATCATCACCGTCATCACCACCATCATCATCATCATCATAATCATCATCATCATCATCGTTGTCATCATCATCATCATCATCATCATAATCATCACCACCATCACCATCATCATCACCACCGTCATCATCATCATCACCACCATCATCATCATCATCATCATCATCATCATCATCGTCGTCATCATCATCATCATCATAATCATAATCATCATCATAATCATCACCACCATCATCATCATCATCATCATCATAATCATCATCATCATCATGATTATCATCATCATTGTCGTCATCATCATCATCATCATCATCATCATCATCCTCCAGCACCTTTTTAATACACAGAATTTCGAACCTTGAAGGAATCTGTCCTTGTCGTTTCCTGTTAAATGCCCAGTGTCACACTCATTATTGCTCTTCATGAAGTCTGTACTGACCCAAAAACGTCACTGCCTTGGACCTTGTTCACGCGTGACCTCCAGCGAGACTCTCTACCTTCACCTTTTGTAAAGCAGGACATTTTCTCACATGCTCCATTAACCAAGTTCAAAAAGTGGAGCTGGTCAAGTGTTAAACAGTGTTGATGAAATAAAAGTGTGTGCTAATTAATGTCGATTCATTTTTAACAGAAGTGTCGATGCCCTGCAGGCTGATGATGTCATGACACACCATTAGAGTTAATACGTCTTCAGATGTTCAGAAATGCTGCTGCAGTTTTAGGAAATCATTCAATGATTTGGATGTTTATTCCTCTTATACCACAGCAGATGTGTTTTTCACACTGTCTGCGTACTGTGTGTGTGTGTGTGTGTGTGTGTGTGTGTGTGTGTGTGTGTGTGTGTTCTATTTGGGACTGAAGTGAACACGTGACAGTGAAATCAGGAGAGCAGGGCTGACGTGGTGAAGCCGAGGCGTACGCCGCTCGCAGTTATGAGAAGCTCAGTGATTTGCATAAGCTCATAACACGCTGTAGGGGCGCTGCTGTTTTTAGATAAAAACCCCGACCGCCTGTTTCAGCTCGTCTCCGCCAAGACACCATAAACATTTATTAGGGAGGCATTAGTGAGTGAGTGTGTGTGTGTGTGTGTGTATGTGAGAAAGGTTAATGCAGCTTTAGCAAATATTTATATTCAACTAGAGTTATCAGTATAAAACCTTCACTAAGGAGCAGAGTGCTGTGATTCTCTCCATGACCACTAGAGGCAGTCTGTCTGGAGTAGTTTTGCCTGAGAAGTATATATTTGTCTAGATGTAGAGGAAGATTTTATTTAGAGACATTTTGTATCCAAACTGATGAGAACATGTCCGTCTCTGAGACACCCAACGAGACACACAGCGAGGCAGCGACGCTGAAACCCCGCCCTAGCCTGAGGTAGCTGTGCTGTCCTGACCACCGAGCTGATGTTTTATCAGACTTGAACTGTGACAGCTGTCTTCTTTCCTCCGAGCAGTAATGCTAATGACGGCCTCTTAGCTTCCGAACTGATTAGCATTCTGCACACGTCTACCCTGAAGGTGCTTTATTATTATGTGCTGCTTTAATTGGATATTTTAAATCAATTATCCCCACATCCCAGATGGTGATGTAAACATCCTGCATCATAGTTACACTAATATATGGGATGGCAACAAATCCATTCCTCAATAGCAGCCCGGACAGTGTAATTACATCTCACTGCTCTCGCTGCAAACGGACACAACGGCACAGGACCGCCCCCATCCGCCCCCATCCGCCCCCATCCGCCCATCAGGTGCTGAACTGGAACCAGCAGGAACCAGCAGGAACCAGTGACTGACCAGAAGGACACATGGTGCTGTCAGGGCCTGGATGATGTCTCACACTACACGGACTCGTTAAGTTCCAGGGTTAATGATATCTCGGTACGGCGGATCCTTCTTTGTGTCAGATTTAATGATACACGTATCGACCAGTTAAAAACCCTCCTGCCCTGTATACTGGTTTTTCATTGTTACACGTTCTTACAGATCCATCATCTCATAATTGTTGGAGCAGCACACCTCAAATTGATCGCTGTAACACCCGGGGAGCCGAATCGAATAAAGCCTGCAGCGCCGCGGTCTGCGTGTGTGTGTGTGTGTGTGTGTGTTAGTACAGAGTGTTTCACGTGGTTAAGCGAGCGCTATTCATCACTTCCACTCACTTCCTGTTCACTCGCCACCTGAACAGATCAAGAACCAGCGTTCCAAACCCTCGGTTTAACCCTGACACGCCCTCACTGCCTGCATACAGCTGCAGAGTTTCACTGGAGAGGCGTGTGTGTGTGTGTGTGTGTGTGTGTGTGTGTGTGTGTGTGTGTGTGTGTGTGTGTGTGTGTGTGTGTGTGTGTGTGTGTGTGTGTGTGTGTGTGTGAGTCTCTTAACTAACGCTGAGCTCAGTCCTGACCGCGTCTGAGATCTAAAACTACATGGAGATTAGACGGCTTTCACAAATTCACATGGGCAAGATTCATACTGTATGTACACAACCAGTCAAAAGTTTTTACACCCCTTCTAACTCCATGGACTGCAGACTGTAGAACGGAATCTCCTCTGAACAGTTGATATTGAGATGTTTATCTGCTACTTCTGCTCTGTGAAGCTTCATAACGGCTCTAATCTGAGGTGCTGCTTGTTAACTGGTGATTTCTGAGGCTGGTGACTCTAAATGAGCTTCTCCTCTGCAGCAGTAAGTTTTGGTCTCATCATGGAGCTCGATGGGGTTTACAAACATACTGGACACACAATACTGAACCTGTGAGACCTGATCCAGAACAGCCGACCTCAGTGTCTTACAATAACAACTGACTGTTACTGTTCCAGTATTGTTCTGGGATGTAGAAAATAAAATGTAAAACCAAAAAACCTTGAACTCATAAAGAGAGAGAGATGAGGAGAGGAAACGAGTTCTCACTCTGATTATGTTGGAGTTAAACGTCCTCGTCTCCGCTCACACTAACATCCACAGTCCAGCGGCCGCTGATTCGTTCTGTCATTTTAACGTTTTCAAACTCTGCCATGTATAAGTGTTCTTCCCTGGTTTGATGATGATGATGATGACGATGTCATCAGATGAGCAGGAACACGTTCAATATTGTAATGATGGACTGAACTGATCAGCATGAAGCCTGGTTCACTGCAGTCTGTTATAACATGATCCTTGTTATTTATATTTGTGTGAGAAGAAAATCCAAGTAGAATTAATAATAATAATAATAATAATAATAATAATAATAATAATAGATACACTAGAGAACTTGTGAAGTCGGGACGTGAGGATGCATCACTTTATCACACTGTGTGTGTGTGTGTGTGTGTGTGTGTGTGTGTGTGTGTGTGTGTGTGTGTGTGTGTGTGTTGGGAGAGGGGGTGTGGTCTGGAAAAGGTTATCAGCTAGAAGGAGGAAGAGTTTTTGACGTGTTGTGCTGTAAATAACTCCATCGTCAGCGGCCCCGTGTGCTGAGCTCGATAAGGATTTAGGAGAAGTGATGTTGATGATGATGATGAGATGATGAAGATGAAGATGATGAAGATGATTTCTGGTGCTGTCGCAGCCAGACGACTTGTGATTGCTGTGATTTGTAAATATTGGCCATTTGCCAAATTTTTAATGACTTTTTTATTAGAAATGATGCAGGTTGTTGGAATGTAAATTGGCCTGAAGCTCCTCAGCGTCTGGTGTTAATGACCTGATCTGTTAACGAGGGGATCTGAGTTCAGACCCGCGTTGGGACACGCTGCAGGTGTTTGGTGCGGTACGGAGGCGTGATGACGCGTCACTCTCGTGTCAAGCAACAGATTTCAGTCAAATGGGATTTAATTTTTACTTTTGAACTAAAGATGGCGGTGAGGAGGAACGACTGTCTGAACTCCGGCCCTCCTGGATCTTGTCCTTATCAGACAGCGAGAGATGTGAGGAGACGCCGACTGACTGGGTTTAATCCTGACAGATGTATAATCGAGCAGAGTCACAGATTCTCCACCCCAGGAGCCTCCACATTGACTTTTCCGTTTCATTTCCTCGTCTGCTCTCCCTGCGCTCTGGCACCTCCTGATCACCATCACGCGCATATGTCCTGCTTCTTCACTGACTCATTATCACCCGGCGTGCGGTCTCGGGCTTTTATTTTCACGCTTTTTGTCTGCGTGTGATATATTACTGTGCCTTGCATAAGCAGTCACCCCACTTGAACCTTCCACAGTGTGTACGTCAGGGAGTGAAGGCGGATAATTAATTATGTGAAGCAGAAAACAAAACAACCACGAAGCGTGAAAAGAGAACGAGAGCCGTGAGCTGTAGATACGCCGCGCGCGAAACCCCTGCAGGCTGTGAGCGATACTGCGGGAGACGCGAGACGAGCGCGACGCTGTGCCCCGGGGAGAAGCGCGATGAGAGCCAGGTAAGAGCGGTTAGTGAGACGTGTGATGATGGGGATTATGGGTAGTGAGGTTCTCTGCTCTCATGCGTCCAGGACGCTGAAGTGTTGGAACCAGGAAGTGAATTAGGATGAATTCGGGGTTTTGAACATAAATCTTCAGTACACTTTAATTAACAGTTTCCCAGATCATGTTGGTTAAAAGCATTCGTGCAACGTGATGCTACCGCCACCGCGCTTCAACGGGTCAGAAAAGGCCGGAAAAGGTCGATTCAATTCAGCTTCATTCGTACAGCGCTTTTAACAATCGTCATTGTCGCAAAGCGGCTTCACACAATCGATAAAAAAGTGTGAGGAAATATGTATAAATCCTAATTATCATCAGACCGAAGAGTTCGGAACTCGGGTCTCAGTTTCAGTCTCATCAGACTAGAGAACCTTCATCCACATGTTTGGTCTTTATGAAGAAACCACACTGTGGTGGCAACATGGAGAGCCTCAGCACAGACATCTTCTCTGTCCCGGTGAACCATCCTGTTCAGCATCTCCAGATGATCCCTCATCACCTCGAGTGACTCCTCCTGATGTGCACCAGTGGTACGTCTACTCTCAGCTCCACCTGGTTACTCCTGGAAAATCCTCGGGCTATAAATGTGGAAAACTCTTCTTACTCCCAAGCCGCGAGCGAGTGAAGAGCTTCATCGCTGCTTTATCTGACCTGATCCTCGAGGATGTCACGGGTTCTCCTACTTGAGGACGTGACATTTTCATCCAACGACGTCTTTCACGGTTATCAAGTGCTAATAAACAGAAGATACACAAGAGTGGAGACCTGGTCCATCATGCCAGAGACGCCGTGAGACATCTCCATCAGAATAAACACGTGGTGGAGCAGGACAGAGGTCTGCGTGAGTGTGTGTGTGTGTGTGTGTGTGTGTGTGTGTGTGTGTGTGTGTGTGTGTGTGTGTGTGTAAGGTGTTTATTCCCAGGAGTTTCCAGTAATGCACAGTCATCAAGAGTCTTGACGGCAGATTGAAAAGGTAAAAAGCAGAAGGTCTCAGTGATACAGATTGTGTCTCATTTCTTTATCTGCTCAGCCTCATTTCCTTTTGTCTTTATTTTAAGGGATACAGAATGTGACAAACCAGGTGACAGTCTTCTAACGGAGACGTTCCATTAAAACCACTTCATTCAGTCTTATTGATTAAAACATTATCGTCTCATTATTATGTCCTGTAGGCTTCCATCACAGGAACCGGTGAGGAGTCGTTCATCAATAATCGGTTCTTTTTGAACGAATCTTTAACCTGACTCAGAAGAGCGAGTCGTCTCAGAGAGTGATTCGTTCACTGGACGCACAGGCGCAACACATCGCAAACCCTCCGTAGGTTCTGTACAGGAAACAGGAACAAGTCGTTTCCGCTCGAGTCTCTGGTCCGAGTCCTTCGTTCTTTTGTCACGTGACTCCCGCAGACGCTCTGCAGTGCAACAGATTCAAAAGAACGAACGACTCGGACTAGAAGATCTGACGGTGAGCTGCTCATTCTGTTTATAATCTGTCCTTAGCTGCACTGTAATATTTTCATTACTGGAACTATAGACACAATGTGTCTATGTAGGCGTGTTGGGGGTCTGTTTACTGAAAATGTAACATTTTATTTTATTTCTGATCAAAAGAACGAAATGAACTAAATGACTCAAAAAAAGATTCGTTCATTTTGATGTACGAGATTCAATGAACCGAGTCACTAAAATGATTCAAACTTCCCATCACTAATAGGAACTGGGCTCACGTTTACAACACAGTGACCTCTGCTGGCGGGGCGGAGTCGTGTCTAAATCAGGCCAAAAGTGGAGTGCTGTGTGAATTTGTATAGAAATGTGAATAGAGAAACACAGTAAGTGCACGAACAGCAGGTCTGATAAAGAGTCGCATCCTGGAGTAAGATCAATCAAATTATTCCGGAATGTGAATCCCAGTCTGGAGCTGGTGACCGTGTGTGAGAGCATCTGAACCAGACTGAATCGGGCTAAACATGCTAATAGCGTCTGGAGTGAGTGAGTGAGTGAGTGAGTGAGTGAGTGAGTGTGTGAGTGAGTGAGTGAGTGAGTGAGTGTGTGAGTGTGTGAGTGAGTGAGTTTTATTTCTGCTGGATGTGCATCAGTGAAGCTCGCAGACGTTCTCAGGATGAATATTTATTATTACACTCAGGGAGAAGCTGGATGGAGACCAGCTCCCGCGCGCGCGCCGCAATAAGAGCAGTAACGTCTCAAGAACTGACCTACATTCAGACGGAATCTCACGCAGACGGTCTGGCTGACTCAGAAAAACATTTAGCATCAGTGTGTTTTACTACGTGTCCCAGAAACCCCACGTCAGACACTCGAAGTGGTTCGAATTAGAACTGAAACTTAGTTTGACTGTCATTTAAGCGCCGCAGACGCGCCGGGTGAAATGCCACGCCTCCGACGATGCAGAGTTTATTAAAAATAAGCAGCGCGTGAAACTGTGCGGCTCTTTACACAGGACAAGACTGCGCGTTAATCGCCGTATTAAATTAACATCACATTAATGCTGGTCTCGGCCCCGGGCTCTGCTGTCCTCCGCTACCGGAAGAATCAAATCATCCAGGTCTGAATGGCCTAAGGGCAGGATGGGATTTATTTATTCTTCTTCGAAACCAAGAATAAGAGACCTTGAGGAAGGAAAGAAGCTCTGTGTGTCCTCGCTCGCTCTCTCCATTAAAACACTGCAAATTGAATGTGCCAGTCCACCTGAAAATCCGAGCAGCAGGAGCAGAGGGAGGAGGAGAGGAAGGAGGCCAGAGACGTGCATCAGTGCGAGACTGAGGGACAGGGACAGGGCGCGGATCTCAATCTAACTGTGTTCAGCCGGGGAGCGGAAAAGGGCAAAGCGCCGCCACGTCTCCGCCACGTCCAGCTGTTCGGCTTTATTGGTCATCGTCAGTAACAGCAGGTACAAACATCACGTCACAGTCATACGGTTTCAGCTCCAAAACTAAACATCTAAATACTAACGACCTTCATGGACCTTCATAATTCAGAGACTTTTTATTTTTTACTGTCGCTGTTCGACAGCTGATCAGTGTTGTGTTTACGTGTGTGTGTGTGTGTGTGTGTGTGTGTGTGTGTGTGTGTGTGTGTGTGTGTGTGTGTGTGTGGTGTAACGATCACAATGCGACACTCAGCACTACACAGTTACTACGGAAATTTAAGAAAATGTAAATGTAAATGATAAAAAGCTGAGTGTAAGAGGAATAAAACTCTCGGGGATGTGCAGGTGACGGAAAATCATCATCTGACTTCAACACTACGGGTTTATTTTGAATTTATTATGAATTATTTCCAGGAATTACAGAATTCTCTATCAGACACATGGTGTTTACATGAGCAGTGCTGTTTTCTCACCTTATCCTAAAAAATCTGAAATAAATCACAAGTGTTTCTTGCTAACATTGCGCTTCTCAGTCGTAGTTTTGAGGACGCTGAAGCGCTGCTCCACCTGGAGCCCCGAGCGCCCGGCGCGGACCGTCTCCCGGCAGGACGCTCCTGGAACGTCCCTGATTGTCACGGCGTGTTTACTGTAGATGAGATATGTTTAGGAAGCAGCAGGCGTGATGAGCGCAGTGGGGGGGTGGGGGGGAAGGGGGATGGGGGGGGGCTGCACCGGACACGTGGAGCTCCAGCTTCAAAGTGTTCCAGACTGAATCTATCAGCTGAGGCTTCAGGAGAGACTGGAGTGTGCGAGCTCGGTATAAAGATCTGATCTGCACTGCATCTCCACTGGACTGGGTTTGGTCTCCATTAACACTCACATCTCATCATCTCTACCACTTTATCCTGTATTCAGGCTCAAGGAGGCGGAGCCTATCCCAGGAGACCAAGGACACGAGGCGGGGTATCTCCATTGACACGCGACATGTCAGAAAATGCTACCAGTGTTAAAGTCTTAGAGATTATATCTGATATGTAACTGATAACGTTTAAAACAACTGTACTGTATTTGTATACTGTGTACAGCCGAGTTTAATCCGCTCCGGAGGCGAGATGTCGTATTGTGAAACACATTGTCCCATAGGAAATAATGTAAATTCAGATAATCCGTTCCAGCTTCCCAAAAATATTACCAATATTACCAATTTCCAACACTATAATCATATTTTTGCATATTAAAACAATCAAAACATTTATAAAAGACATGAAAATTAAGTAAAGTGTGAAATAAATAGACATTAAACCTCACTTAACATTAATTTCTGATTCCTCTCGGCACCGGCGGCTTTAAAACCCAAACTGAAAGCGGCTCCCTTTACTCCTTGTTACCGTCCTTCATAACGTTCTCGTGACCTGTGGTGCCACGTCTTCACTAAAACTTACACAAAATGCAAAAAAAAAAAATGCACAAAAAATCTGTAAACTCTTTTCACTTGGCTTTCCACTGATGCTAACAAGTGCTGACCGCGTCCTGGACGCCGCGTGACTTAGCCTGCGCTCAGTCGCTCATATGCTGAAAATGTTTCGTATGTAGAGCAAAATTTCTTGCAAAATTTCAGTTCTTAAGGTTAAAATTCGCGAGGCGGAGCGTCCGCATGCTGAGGTACCGCTGTTAATATAATGACTATATTTGTTAGCGTTGCTGAGTCACGTCTGTAAACGGGAGACGGTGAGAAACTAGCGCGCGCTGATGACTGAAACTCTAACGTTTTGCTTGCGGTTGGAGATCCAGGCCGCGTGGGACACAGTGAGAGAAGACCAGCATCGGGATGTGAATGGGGTGTGAAGCGAGTGTGTGCATGCTGGTGTGTGTGTGTGTGTGTGTCGTACGGAGCGCTGTGATGACGGAGTGTTCTGTAGAAAGAGAACGAGACGAGATCTGACGAGGCTGCACAGAGACGCTGTTCCTTCTTTATTCTGTAATCTTCATGTCACGCTGAACTCCGCCTGAGACCCCTCCGAGGAACCCCTCAACCCCCCCTCACCCCCCTCACCCCCCCCTTTTAAATGTTTATAGTTTCATTGAATTGAGTGTGTCTGTGATATAATTCACTGTAAATAAAAACATTCTACTCACACTTATAATAACAATCATAATCATAATAAACCTGGACGTATTTGACTGTTTTTACTGTCACCTGCCAATAGAATAAAAGTAAAGTTGTAAATAATGGAAAGTGTTGAATGTAAGATTTGGTTTAAGACTCGGAGGAGGAGGAGCAGATCAGTCCGAGTAAATTTGAGATTTTTTACCATTTCTGACCAAAAGCAGTTGAAAAAACTATTTAGCCAAAGCTCATGCAAATGAGTGTGTGTGTGTGTTGTGTGTGTGTGTTGTGTGTGTGTGTGTGTGTGTGTGTGTGTGTGTGTGTGTGTGTTCAGTGTGTGTGTGTGTGTGTGTGTGTGTGTGTGTGTGTGTGTTCAGTGTGTGTGTGTGTGTGTGTGTTCAGTGTGTGTGTGTGTTCAGTGTGTGTGTTCAGTGTGTGTTCAGTGTGTGTGTGTGTGTGTGTGTTCAGTGTGTTCAGTGTGTGTTCAGTGTGTGTGTGTGTGTGTGTGTGTGTGTGTGTGTGTGTGTGTGTGTGTGTGTTCAGTGTGTTCAGAGTG
>JAAGKR010012238.1:2506-5006 GCA_011419295.1 Clarias macrocephalus
CATCATAACTAAAAGGAGGAGCCAGAAGGAAACACAAACATGAGGGGGAACTGAGATGTAAAGCAACCAATCACCTCACCGTCAACAAACCTGAGTGAACAATGAGAGTGGGGAGGACAGCATCTAAACATACCAGTTCACCAGAATACTCTATGTCCATGAGTCCCCCACATTGTGACTAACGCTCACATTACATGTCGCGACGCTACACTGTGATTAACGCTCACATTACATGTCGCGATGCTACACTGTGATTAACGCTCACATTACATGTCGCGATGCTACACAGTGACTAACGCTCACATTACATGTCGTGACACTACACTGTGACTAACGCTCACATTACATGTCGCGATACTACACTGTTACTAACGCTCACATTACATGTCGCGATACTACACTGTGACTAACGCTCACATTACATGTCGCGATGCTACACTGTGACTAACGCTCACATTACATGTCGCGATACTACACTGTGATTAAGGCTCACATTACATGTCGCGATACTACACTGTGACTCTGATTAACGCTCACAGATACGGACGGACCGCGGTTCTACAAACATAAGTAGATGTGAACAAATCGCCAAAGTATCTCGCGAGTATTGTACAAAACACAGACACTGCCGTGCTCCAGACACTGATATTTACAATTATATACAATATTTTCAGTGTAAGTCAATGTATATAATGTCTAAAGTCTTGTGTGTGTGTTTGTTTGTGTGTGTGGGAAATAAGTCGCCTCACCAGTTTCAGTGACTCAGTCCGGGAGCATGATGATGGACAATGTCTGTCCTGTAAATCTGTCCTGATGGTGAATAATCATAATTTCAGAAAATCCTCAACGAGACAGAGTTTACAGTCCAACACAGTGGAGAACAGCTCTGAGACAAAACCGACGCCCGGGATTCCCCTCACGGTTTAAAAGCTCAGAGACAACACCGTTAGATTTGACACATCAGTAAAACCTTGGATTGTGAGTAACTTGGATTGAAAGTGTTTTGCAAGACAAGCAAAAACTTGTAATATAATTTTAACTTGATAAACGAGTGAGGTTTTTACACTACGAGCAGTCCGTATACACTTTTTCTAACGAGCCAATGATCTGAGTCAATGGATCAGAGATATCTCTCACACTGTGGGATTGTGGGTAATCATCTCCTATGTCTCAGTGCCTCCATCCTATAGTCAACATCTGTATGCGTGGGTGTTTCTTTTGGGGAAATTCGCTCTGAGCCAAAATTCTTCTCCCAAAGGTTGCGGGATTTCCCACATGATGGCAGTGTGGGGAGAGGGGGCAGATTTAGTCAAGGATTGGTATGCTTTACACTTCGTGTCAAAGGTTTGTCTCCATGTCAAAGGTGTATAAGTCTCACTTTGTCTTACTTAAGAACAAATCAGACTTACGCACATGCTCCTGGAACGGGACTCGTTCATAAGTAGGGACGACCTGTATTTGTGAGGCCCCAGCATTGGCGCTGGGTGAGGACCGGGTGCAGGCTCGTTGAGACTCTGGTGTTAGACCCCTGTTTTATAGATATAGATCGATAGAGTTCTGTTCTGTAACCTGGAGCACTTCTCATACGTACGTCTGTACAGGAAAAACATCTAGTTACCCCATGGAGAAGGCGTGGCTTTGTTCCTTTATGATGTCATTACTGATCAGTGTTTTGGGTATGGTAGACATGCATCTGTGGGTCTTCAGTATAGGGGGTGGGCGTAGGACAAGGGCAGCTCGGTGGGTGAGGTGGGATTGCTGATCAGTCATGGGTTCATACCCCAACACCACCACACTGCCACACAGAATCGGAGCAGAAACATCCCTGCTGTAATCTCCGGACGTTCTCAGGTTTCATCCTGGTCTTCTCACGCTTCACTGCGGCTTGTGTTTCTCACCCGCTTTAGCATGACCTCGAGTCTGGGACGCACGCTCTCACTTATAAGTGACGCTGAAGATCCAGGTCTCTGAGAGCACTCTGAGTCAGAAGCTTGAGGGACAGACTGGACCTCAGTGTGATCTCCATGGGTGTGGTTCCTCCAGATGTAATCTGATACAGAAGAATTGTGTTTAATTCCATTTTCCTTCATTTCTCATCTGTTCTTGTGTCCCTCGCTCTCTACATTAGCACACTCGTTTGTTTTACCATTGGATAAGTTCCACCATGAAGCTGCACAGTGAGAAATAAAGAGGTTCCTCATTCTGAGAACTCTCTCTCTCTCTCTCTCTCTCTCTCTCTCTCTCTCTCTCTCTGGTCACAGCTTCTTTCATAAAGAGCATATGAACAACTTTAACTGGAGCATATTCCTGATTCTTGTTTCAGTCTAAAGGAAAGTCTAAGAGTGTTTGTGCTGAACCTGAATCCTGAACCTGATGAATCCTGGTCTGCTCCACCTCATGGTCAAAGGACTGTGGTCAAGTATTTAATCACAATCAGCTTTTAAAACACGTCATCACCATGGAGTCGGTCATTCTGGGGTCGTGTTCCTCTCATCGGACT
>JAAGKR010012238.1:10006-12506 GCA_011419295.1 Clarias macrocephalus
GGTCCTAAAGTACTGGAATTCATCCGTCACGAGAACGTCCTTCACAAACCACGCCTACCCTCTCCAGTTTGACTGAAATGTCTGTGTTAGTTTTTACGTGTTGTTAGTTTTGTTCTTTAGTTTTGGCCTCCTGGGCTGGTGTAGGGTACGGTAGAGGTCAGGTCCAGGTCCAGTCCTCACGTCACACATCAATTCAATTCAATTCAATTTATTTCTATAGCGCTTTTAACAATGGTCATTGTCTCAAAGCAGCTTCACAGAAATTAAAAGAAAATGAAAAGAAGACTTATGGAAACATATATATGTTTAAGAAAAATGTGTCTAGATAATGAGATTGTCCATCAGACCGGAGACATCACGTGACCTTGGCGAGGTCTGAGTTATTCAGAAACCTCAGGGGATTTTCACCATAACGGCACGAGCTGGAGGACACACACACACACACACACACACACACACACACACACACACAGGGTACGTCACGCTGTAATGTTCTCGTGGGCAGCAGAGGGCAGCAAACACACTGCAGCTCCACTCGTCAGCCCACTGTCACTCCATCACACAATGCTGCTTGGTTTATCTCTGTGTGTGTGTGTGTGTGTGTGTGTGTGTGTGTGTGTGTGTGTGTGTAGGAGTTCCCAGACACCTGAATGTGAGTGTGATGAAGGAGGATCTGCTGAAGCTGGACGGTGTGGAGTCGGTGGAGGATCTGAAGCTCTGGGCGTTAACCGCTGATCACACTGTCGCTCTGGCACACCTTCAGCTAGGTGAGACACACACACACACACACACACACACACACACACACACACACACACACACACACTTCTGAAGGACAGCAGAGTTTTTAAGATCCACCATGAAAATCCCAATTACATGGCGAGTGTGTGAACAGTGTAACAGTATTGTTATAAAGTGTGTGAGCTAGCGGCTAGTCTCTACGCTGCGCTAGTTGATTAGCACACATTCAGCGCTCGCGTTCGTCTCACCTTCACCCTGAACAAGTAAAGAAATCAGGAGTTAAAAAGTTTAGACGAGATCAAACTGCTCCGCTTGTCTACTCACCCCTCCCACTCCTAAGCTAAGCCCCTCCCACTCTGGCTTTATCATGGACCACCAGGATTTAAAAATAAACTCTGTGTGTGTGTGTGTGTGTGTGTGTGTGTGTGTGTGTGTGTGTGTGTGTGTTCCCCCTCTCCAGCACCGAGCAGCAGGGGTAACTGGGAGGAAGTGCAGTCTAAAGCTCGTCACCTGTTGATGACATCACACGGCGTGTCACACTGCACCGTGCAGCTGCAGAGCCACACACACCGGGGCACACACTCCTGCTCCAACTGTGTGTTAACCAGTGCCTAAACACACACACACACACACACACACACACACACACACACACACACACACACCTGGGCATCTCCTTCTTAAACAGGTTGCTATGCAACAGCGAAAACCGCCAAAGCCGAGCGAGTGTGTTCTCACTTTTACTGAATCAGTCAGGAGGCCATTTAATTATTAATGTTTTTGTTTACACTTTTTTATAATTTTCTTCTTTTTACTTAATTTAGACACACACACACATCTGACAAACTTGGTACAGATCCTGATCTCTCCACTAACATGAACATTGATATTTAGTCTCATTTAAATCATTAAAACACTCCATTGTCCTGGTGTTTAGTTTCAGATAACTGATCCTGAGTCAGAGCTAAATCCTGGATTAACTGATCCTGAGTCAGAGCTAAATCCTGGATTAACTGATCCTGAGTCAGAGCTAAATCCTGGATTAACTGATCCTGAGTCAGAGCTAAATCCTGGATTAACTGATACTGAGTCAGAGCTAAATCCTGGATTAACTGATCCTGAGTCAGTGCTAAATCCTGGATTAACTGATCCTGAGTCAGAGCTAAATCCTGGATTAACTGATCCTGAGTCAGAGCTAAATCCTGGATTAACTGATCCTGAGTCAGTGCTAAATCCTGGATTAACTGATCCCGAGTCAGAGATAATTATTTTTCTCAGAATTAACACTAAATCTTGGATTAATTCATCCTGAGTCCGTGCTGAGTCCTGGATTAGGGTTTAAGCTGGTGATCAGGTCTGCTCAGGTCCGGTGCACGTCTGTAACTCGTCTCTAATCTCACTCTGGCTCAGTTTAAGTCTTCTGTTTTTTTTTTTGTTGTTTGTTTTGTTTTTAAATATGATTTAAATTAATAATCTTTGTTTTAAGCTCCAATGTTAATGTTGGGTTTCAGATCCAGTTCATTTATGCTGATCACAGATTAATAGTATTATTATTTTCCTGATTTTTTGCACTAGCACTCTGAGTAAACTCGTTATCTAACGATTAAACCCCTGAGGGAGGGGGAGGGGGGAGGGGGAGGGGTCAGACTGATCCTGGAGTCGGTTCCTCTAGACTTTAGTTGACTGATACACTGCACTATCTATCATATTCACCCGTGATCTCTCGTGTGTGTGAGTGAGAGGGGGGGGGGGGGCGGAG
>JAAGKR010012239.1:0-16984 GCA_011419295.1 Clarias macrocephalus
AGAGAGAGAGAGAGAGAGAGAGAGACAGAGAGAGAGAGAGACAGAGAGAGAGAGAGAGACAGAGAGAGAGAGAGACAGAGAGAGAGAGAGAGAGAGACGGGGGAGAGAGAGAGAGAGAGACAGAGAGAGAGAGAGAGACAGAGAGAGAGAGAGTGAGTGAGAGGGGGGGAGGGGGGAGAGAGGGGGGGGGGAGGGGGGATTACATATTAACAGCGTGTCCTTTTCGTGTTGCTCTCTACACATCAGCTCATCACACTGAAGGAAACCCGTCTCTCTCTTTACGAACAGGATTTACAGTTAAGTGACTGAAGGCTTTGACAGTTTCTGCTCTGACGATATAAACACAAGAAGGACGAGACAGAATGGGCCAAAACACTCAGAAACATGAAACACAACAATCATTTAAAAACAACTTCAATGTAAAGAAGTTATAAATGGATAAAAGCTTAACGTTTTGCTCTCGGTCTCAGGAAATGTTTGACTGTTTCCTTCATCATCTCTCCCCATGAGGACACAAAAAAAGCCTGAAACATACAGTAAAAGGACCTCAGAGGGCTTTAAATTTGCCCCAGCACAGAGCGATAATCACACACACACACACACACACACACACACACACACACACACACACACGTCACACTTTCACTTTAGTAATTCTTGGAGTTGAGTTTCAGTGTTTCAGAAACTATTAGACATCTCCATGGCAACGGCCTACTTGGGCATTCAGCACGAAACCTGCTGATTTCTGGCAAGACCTTCAGCATGGCCATAGATACATCTTTATTAATAATTAATAATAATAATAATAATAATAATAATAATAATAATGGGCATAAATGAATGTGACCTGAGTTTGACCCCTGCTGAGAGCCTGAGGTTTATGGATCACAGCCCGCATGTGAAAATGTAAGAAAGTAGAGCAACTCGTAATGTTCTGAAGGAAGGAGTGTAAACAGATACCCTCCTTACCATGTTGCAGGAAACTCAAGACAGGAAGAGGCTCAGGGCTGTTACTCTCTTCTCCAGGGCACCTTTAACTCCAGTCAGACTGTGACTGCCAATAATAACGTAGAGCTCCCCGTGTGTGTGTGTGTGTGTGTGTGTGTGTGTGTGTGTGTGTGTGTGTGTGTGTGTGTGTGTGTGTGTGTGTGTGTGTGTGTGTGTGTGTGTGAGGAGTTGCGAGGCCAGTGCAGGACAGGGATATCCTCAGGTATGCAGCAGGGCAGGTAGGTGGTTTCTCATCTTCCCAGACAGGCTTTTTCGGTCCGGAGCTGTGAACACCGCATTCCCAGATCCGTCTGTATTCATTCCTGGAGGTTTTTCTGCTTTAATGAATAACCTGTTGACGTTCCACATGCTGCCGGGCTTCACTGCCCACTCCTGAAACCACGTCTCTCTCTGTGTCCTGAACACAGAAACTAATCACACAGAGCAATAATATTCGCTATGACAGACTGTGTGTGTGTGTGTGTGTGTGTGTGTGTGTGTGTGTGTGTGTGTGTGTGTGTGTGTGTGTGTGTGTCACTCCACTATAGTAATCCATTACACTGAAACCACAGCTAAACTACAGAGCACGTTACCATGTGAATGCATGAGACCCTCTCCAGCGGTGATGTCACTCTCTAATACGGTCCTGTTTGGAGAAATGTCGTATAAAGCAGCATCACACTCGCGCAGTTGCACTGAAGACCAGCACAGCTTGCTGTTTCTATACTTCTGCCTACACCTGATATTCACTATAATGAGAGAGAGAGCGAGCGAGCGGGAGAGACACACATGTATCTGTCCATGAAATAAACAGCACATAGAAATATTACTCCTTGACAAAGAGAGAATGTCTTGTAGGATTCATGTTCATAGCGATTCATGTTTTGTGAAAACCATTAGCTCTTCAAAGACTCTTCAAAGCATGGAAGTTCCTGCCACGTCCCTCCAGAAGACAAGGCCCAGTGTGGGTGCGAGACCGGTAACCCGATGGTTTCGATGGAGGGGAACTGGGGGAATGGTGGTTGGAAATATTTCAGATTTTATTTTCAACACAAACAGCAGGACTGGCGTTTACAGAGCACACGACAGGACAGCAACAAAACCATGCCAAGAGGGCAACCAGTCTCACCTGGGAGACAGAGAACATGGACGGTGCCAAACTAAAAACAAAAATAGAACTACATTAGACTGTTTTTAAAGGAGCTGGCAGCAAATACAACACGGTGGCACACGCCCTCTAAGCGAGTCTGCACTGTTCTTAATCCACGAGAGCTAGAACAAGGATGCAGTGACCAACAGGGCAACGGGACGAGTGGCCGAGTTTCTGCATTTCCACTGACCCACGCGTCCACCAGGACAGGAGCCAAGAGAGAAGATGCAAACGCACAAAACACTGGGCATATAACAGCGCCTAAAGTCGTCTTACCTCACCATGAAACACCCGGGCAGACGTCACCACGCGTCATCATATGTAAAGTAAAAGGTGTTGCTCCAGGATGATACGGGGTTGATTCCCTCCCTCCTTGATCTTTACCTTTGTATTGTGTTATTTGTGTTTTGCATTTTAGTTGCATCCACTTTGAGATTTGACACTTGACACAGTTGTTTCAGTCAGAGCTCCAGTAGCTGCACTGTCCTGGAGGATCGTTTAGCAGTGGGGGGTCAATCATTAGAAACTCTGGGTCACTGACTGGAAGGTTGGGGGTTCAAAGCCCTTAGCACTGCCCAGCTTCCACTGTTGAGCCCTTGCAAAAAAAACGAAATGAAATTTACTGTGCTGACAAATCCATCCGTTTAGGAACTCTGTAGTCCAACTAGGAAGCGTGGAGGCCAGTGGTGATGACCGTTGTATTTATTACCATTTTACGACCGTGGTAGGACCTCCAGTCCACATCCACACACTCACTCACACACTGCTGGCAAATTGGGAACACAGATTAGCCTAATCTGCATGTCTTTGGACTGAGGAACCCGGAGAACACTGAGGGACGGGGAGAACATGTAACGAACCCAGACCCTGGAGGTGCAGTGCCCTGAGGTACTAACCGCTACGCCACATGTGACCAATAATTGAATCTTAACCTTAGCTATAGGATTAGGGAAGGACATTCTCCCTCAACCAAAGGTCTCTGCATTAATGTAAAAAAAATGTACGCATTTTGTAAGTTGCTTGACATGTTTGAGGATTTAAGCACTGATGCTGTTTTTCAAGTTTAACCACAAGGTTAAATTCACAGAGAAGGAGTTTTTATCTTGTCTCACCAAAACCCCCTGTCCTGCTCTAAAAACAGCGCTGAAAGTGTTGCGATTCAGGCCAGCAGTCGTCCGAGTCATGCACCTCTCACCCCATTCTGCCCCGCTGTGGGGTTACAGCACCGCCAGCCAATCAGAATAAAAGCTGGAAGAGGTGTCAGGGCGAGTGTACGTGCCCCGTGACTCAGCACGCACCAGGTTCACAATAAACCTTCCGAGCAAGCGGCTCCTAAAAAAAGCCCAGTGCGTCAAAGACGCCGAGGTCCACTCCTGCGCTGAGCCTATCAATAGCAGCAGCATTGTAGTAAAGGGCCGGGCTCATTCACAAGCCTCAGGAATGCTCCACACCCAGCTCAGGAGGAAGGGACAGGGGCGAAAAACACACACAATGCTGAACTGAAAGAAGGTCAGAGATTCGCTGTGTGTTGCTTAGCAACCACCGTTCCCTCTCCGGAGAAATCAGTTCTACCTGTCTGTGGCGCACGTGACCGATCCTGCCGCTCCACCAATCGGAGCAAAGGACAGGTGTGCTCGTGCCGGTTTCGGAGGCGGAATCAGACAGGTTGCAGTGAAACGCAGCGAAGCTATAAAGCGGCACACACACACACACACACACACACCGCTCACACACCGCTCACACACTGCACACACTGCTGATCTCAACACTTATCTGGACACTGATCTGAGCACATCATGAGCAATGAGTGTGTGCAGCCGGGTGTGTGTGGTGACCTCAGAGGATCTGCCTTCCAGCGGAGCGTGTAGTGTGAGGGTCTGTTCGGCGGAGCATCCCGTCTCCTCTCCCGGCACATCCAGGTGAGTCGGCCTCGAGGACGTCTGTACCTGCGCCAACCTCAGTGGGGTGGGGGGATGGTGGGTTCAGGGGTCAGGAGGCTTTCTGATCACACGGGAGCTCAAATCCCTGCTGACCTGCTACCTGCTTCGGATACAAAACACACCTGCCAACTGAGCGAACGTAAACACACTGTCCACGCCATCAGGAAAAAGGTTAGGTAAATCTCTCTGTCTCACACACACGCACACACACACACACACACACACACACACACACACACACACACACGCACACACACACACACACACACACACACGCACACACACACACACACACACACACACACACACAGAGTGAAATCAGGCCTGCTTAACTCTTTGTGACAGGCCCGCGCTCCTGCCTGCTGGAGGGTGTGTAACTGTACCTGTTCCTCTTACTGTTATGAGTAAATGCGTCTGTTTTGCGAGTGATATTCCATCTCGCCTGCTGAACACTGTGGCTTTTAGTCTGAGCTTCACCGGATCGCTTTACTCAGATAAAAGACGGATAGGATGGACTTGTAAACTGTAGGTTTGGATTACTTTCATGACTGTAAGCTTCTCTTTTTTTTGTCTTGCTGTTTGGTTATACAGGACGCAGTGCTGAATGTCCTGTGCTCCTGTTGTTCATGTCCGACCGAGCATTTAAATTCACCAAGGTTTTCAACTTTTTATTCATTTATTAGTAGTAGTATTAATATTATTAACCAGCTCTCACAGTATGCGTCGCGCCCCTTTGGGAGACGGCAAGTGAGGCACAGGGAGCATAAAGGGTGTGAGGAAGGAAATCGCCTGAAAAATCGACGGAACAAAAAGTGTAAAGGGAAATGAAAGGTAATCCTAATGGTCTGAGCGCAGCCGTCCACACTATACTGTGCAACCAATACGATGAGGACAAGTGGGAACAGGAATGTGGTAGGGGTAGTTGGGAGGGTGGGGGTGCGTCCGCTTCATTCTGACTTGAAGAGATGTTTGGGAGTCACGGCAGGGCGAGATCTTAGTGAGGATTTTGCATGACTGCGCCAAGACAATGTCCTGTTTATCTCTCCAGGTTCTAAAGTGAAATGACTGAGAAGACGGCGCCCTGGTGGAGATCCTTCGTGGGGAAGAGGCGGAAAGCGGCCAGGGAATCGGCTTCGATCCTGGAGCAGGAACTCTCGGCTCACCACGAATCTAACCAACAGCACGTCTCCATGGGCGCCGCCCCGGAGCCGAGGGGCACCTCGGCGAGCGGCGCGCAGGCGACGGGAGGCCAGGCCGCTCAGGCCGACGACACTTACGACGACTCTGTCGTGCAGCCCACGTTCAGCGAGAACGCAAACCGCCGCAACCTGCGCGTGTCACGCTCGGGCCGCTTCAAGGAGAAACGACACACGCGCGTGGGCCTGCCGGAGAACTACGAAGACACGGACAGGGCGGAGCCACCGAGAAAAGGCAGCATGAACTAGACATGTAGCTGAGACGTGCAGAGACTGAACCTGCTACGAATCCCAGGTCCTGGACTGGAACTGTACTCTGCTCTGGTAGAACATGCAGCAGTGACCGTGCTGAGGAATCACATGCTCTCAGTGAAGTGTGTGTGTGTGTGTGTGTGTGTGTGTGTGTGTGTGTGTGTGTGTGTGTGTGTGTGTGTGTACTTCCTGCACATGACACTCCTGAGCAGCTAAAACTTAAAATGAGCTGAGAGATGAATCTGCAGTACCTGCAGGCCTCCTGAACTCCCGAGCCGACACCATGCCGTGGGGGACACGCCGCCGGGCTTCGGCTCGCTCCCCAGTGAAGGAGAGGCTGCATGACCGAAGCCAGAGCAGGCGCACAGAAGCACATCTCCTCTTCTAGATGAAGTTTTAGTTTTATAGTTCACTTTCTATATTTTTGGAATGTTTCATGAAGGATTTTTATATAATATAATATATATTCATTAGGAAGATTTAAAGGATTGCACTGTAAAAGAAAAACTGGGCTTTATGAAGATTAATACAGTAACTTTGCTGCTTCCAGGGAAATGAAGTTTATATCAGATGAGGTTGTCGTGTACTGACTTGTTTATAAAAGCGCCGAGCGAACAGAGAGAACTTTAGCTCCAGATCAAAACCTCTCTGTAGGTGAATCATGAAGGATGACATGGCGCAAAGAAACCGATAAGAACTTGAACAACACTTACATCATTAATGAGTTGCATGAGCTTAAATAAGACGTATGTGTAGGAGGCTTTGGCCAGGAGGGACAAAAAAAAACCACACGGACAGGTTATAAACACCTGCGTTACCACAAGGTCATATGAAGTACAGAAGGAGCTTTTGTTTATTATTACTATTCTTATTATTATTCTTATTATTATCATACAAGCCTGTAGTCCTAAAAGATTACAGTCTGGCAACACAAACTTGAAGTTGATATCAGGATTATGTTTAGACTCAGAGTTAAAGTTTTAAACACTTGGCAGTTCGTCTGTTGTCAGCATGACGTTGTACATGAAGAGAACTGAATAAAACACATTCTGTTTTTAATCCCAGGAAATGTTTATCCATTCATATCCACATCTCTGTGTGTGTGTGTGTGTGTGTGTGTAAAGACGCAGGTGTAATTGTTGTACAGGGTGGAGCAGGCAGTAAAAGACAGGTTCCGAGCTAAAGCATTTAAACTTCTTTTACTGAGCTGTAAGGTTTAGTCACTTCGCTCCAGGCTGTGATCTGTAGGCCTGACAAGTCCTGTGTCACAACATTCTCTCCCCCTCCCTCCCTCCCTCCCTCCCTCTCTCCCTCTCTCTCTCACACACACACACACACACACACACACTCTTTCTCACACTCCTTGTGGGTAACTGCTACCACTACAGCAGCATGAACGCAAGTTCTGAGTGTGTGTGTGTGTGTGTGTGTGTGTGTGTGTGTGTGTGTGTGTGTGTAAGAGCCATAAGTTACGCAATCGGCTTTGTTTACCTCACATATTTACACAATGGACATGACAAAAACAAACAAACAAACAAATGCCATATATAGTAAACAGTTTCCCATTAGAACACATGAAGCTGATTACTGTCCTGCTTGTGCTTGTGGACCGGACTTGAGGCTAAATAATGAATATAATCTAAAGTGCAGAATTTCAGGAGGATTCAAATTATATTTACACCCAAACTGTGTGAAGACTGGAGCAGCTCCTGTGTTTTTTTATGACGGTATATGTGGCAATTCAGGGCCTGGATTTATTTCGGCAAACGAACCTGATCATAAATGAAACTGTGATGTTTGGAGGACTGACGGAGCGTCGGCCTGTAAATGAATGAGGTGTGTTCAGAGGAAAGGGGAAAGAGAAGGATCGTAGTCTGCTGCCACCATCAGTTGAAAATAGACATTGCAACATGTTGGATGATTAGCCGACCCGCCCCTGGGGCAATTAACATCTGTTTATGGGCTGCATCTGGCCAGACTTTGTGCAACAGTGGATCTGCTTTTATCGCTGGTGAAATTAATGAACCTCCTTTGAGTCTCCAGAGCAAATACCTACAATCATAGTTTATGTGGCTCTTCGACAACTAGTTGGTCTAAGTAAAAAAAAAAAATTAATAAATAAAATAAAGGTTTCGTTGGTTCCCCTAATGAAGAACAAGTTGTTGAAAGGAATAAAAACTGTATAGACACAATCCAATCCAATTCAGTTTTATTTGTGTAGCGCTTTTAACACCGGTCATAGTCACAAAGCAGCTTTACACAATCAAAAGAATTACAGACGTGTGTATCGAATGTGAGTGTGTGTGAATCGGAATGATCAGATGGTCCCTGGGCGACGGTGCTGAGATGGCGACAGGAAGAAACCTTGAGCGGATCCGGACTCACCAGCCCCCATAGATGGTTAACACATATTTGGCTTGTTCAGAATAACTACTCAAATGAGTCTTCCTGATCTCTCTCTCTCACACACACACACACACACACACACACACACACACACACACACACACACACACACACTGTTTACTGTGTAAACATTTTTTCTATGTTCAAGTACAATCAGAAAAATGTAACCAGAAAACAGCAGATAACTTTAAACGTGCGTTGATTAGGATGTTAAACATCACAGCTATGAGCTGCACTGTAAAAAAAAACGGTAAATTTTACGATAAAAAAACGACAGCTGTGGTTACCAGAATTTTACCGTAAAAAATACAGTAGCACTACACTACCATGTTTGCTACATAAGTGTTGTCGTTGTTGGAGTGCAAGTCGTGTGAGAGGACGTGGGGAAAGTGAGGAAGAACAACAACAGTTGCCTAACAAGCACAGTAGTGCAGCGGTCAGCACCTTTCTGACGCACATGGTAGTGCAGCGGTCAGCACTGTCGCCTTGCACCTGCAGGGTCTGGGTTTGATTCCTGGTCAGGCTTGAAAAAAAGAACAATTAAAATCCGTAAACTATGCAGCATAATGACTGTGATCCTGTAGAACCTGAAACATTGCTACTGTATTGTTACAATAAACTTCTGGCAACCACAGCTGTCGTTTTTTTATCGTAAAATTTACGCTTTGTTTTTTTACAGTGCAATAACGGTGCTACCGTATTTTTTACGGTAAAACCACGGATTTACGCACCGTTTTTTTTTTTTTTTTTACAGTGTGGACGATGGAATAAACTGTGTGGGAGCCAATAATGTCAAACATTTATCTGTTAATTCTTTGACAATCCTGCAGCTTTTTGTTGGAAACTGGCAGAAATAAAAATGTGAAAAATCCTTTCTGATGCGACGACTTCAGTCAGTGTTGGGAACACGGTGTTAATGTGCATGAGAGGCTGAACATGTTCTAATCTCACCTGCTGCTCATTTGGAGACCTGCTGCCATGTGACTCGAAAAACCTCCCATCTACAGTTAAATCTCAATATAAAAACTTTCATTATCAGGTTATCTAGTTTAATTTAGTGTTTTAGCTTCATAAATAAGACAGTAGGTGTGAGGGTTCACCACTAGATGGCACTGTTTTTGAGTTGGTTTGTTTTGTAGTGTTTGTTGATCGACTCAGTTTCCCAGAAGGCACCTCGGTCAGGTGATGAGCGTGCTCACCTGAACCGAGGTAGCTCCTTAGACATTCTATAAATAGCTGTTTGTTCTGGGAAACCAACAGCTAGTCCTCTTGTCTGTCTTGTATATTAGTCTGTCCAAGTTATTTGGTTAATGTGGTTGTGTGTCGTGCTCCAATTACTTGGCCAACATCCTTAGTTTAGAGTTCATCTTTTGGTTTGTTTAAATAAGGGACTCTTTATGTTTCACACCACCTCCTGCCCTTAGCCCACGGCGATCACCATGAGCCACCAGCAGCAGTTCGTGACAGCAGGTTCTACATTCAAACCCTTACAATCCCACAGCTACTCGGCCTTTTATTCAAATTCATTAATATAGACAAACATTGTTTTAATGTAAGTAAACGAAGCATCTTTTTAATATCATTCTTTTTTTGTTTCTATGCATTAAAAAGTAACTTTTTCTAAATCAAAGTGACAAAAAAAACCTTCTCCAAGTGTAAAATGGCCCAGCGACGCCCTTGATCCTAATTGTCATTCAGATGAAACTTGGCCAATTTAGATTACACATGAAAATACTTAAAAGCTGAATGAGTGTATTATTCTAAAATGTAAAATTGTTAAGATATTGCAACATGAATTTGACATGGTTACGGACACTACAGGTTTTTTTTTTTTTTTTTGCTT
Source organism: Clarias macrocephalus (assembly GCA_011419295.1). NCBI lineage: Eukaryota > Metazoa > Chordata > Actinopteri > Siluriformes > Clariidae > Clarias > Clarias macrocephalus. The sequence goes on from JAAGKR010012239.1 coordinate 9,775, forward strand.
TTTAAGCTTTCTCCAAAACAGCAATTTAAGCAACCCTTTGTACAGGTCATATGCTTCTACAAGCTTACACCAGTTTTAATAACGATACATATGAAGATAAATAAATAATTTGCATCTTAAATGATTATTGTTTGAAGCGAGACAGTATAACGCTGGAAAATGCCCATTTATGGGGCTCATCTAAAATCATCTCTCCAAACCGGCTGAGGTTAGCAACATGAAACCTGAAAGCCCAGGAGGCTTAGGGCAGGAGGCGGGGTACACCCTGGACCGGGCCAGTCCTGCTTACATATGATATTCTTAATTAATACTGCCATGTATGGCAACACGGTGGATTAGTGGTGAGCACCGTCGCCTTGCCCGCAGTGTGAATGTTGACCCGAGGTCCTACCACTGGATGGATGGACTACAGGGGTTCCTGGATGGATGGATGGATGGATGTTATGGATGGAGTTACATGTTTCTGAGAAACCTTTACATTACTGCTGTTCTTCAGTGTGGTTTATTCACATGTGTTCTGGGTCACCAGTCTGCACTTTACCCTGAGATGGTGTCAGTGGTGCTGAGATGATGGAACACATGACCTGTGATTTCCTCTTTGTACCACTAGGGGGTGACTCTCACCACAGGGGTAGTTTTACACTCCTAAGTGTGTGTGTGTGTGTGTGTGTGTGTGTGTGTGTGTGTGCAGACCCAGGGGAAGCCCACCGGTGCAGGTTTAACACTCAGGCGTTTCATCTCAGACTACAGGTGAGACGTTTCTTCCTTTCGTGTAGCCCCGCCCCCTCCCCGCCCTCTCATTTGCATATGACATTCCGTGTGCGTCATGCTCCACAAGCGCGCGCGCGACACACCGAGCGGTTCCCGTTATAGTGGCGATTATAACACACTCACACACACACACACACACACACACACTCACATGCGTTACTGCCCTGAGAGTTTAACAAGTGTGTGAAGTGTGAGTTTGAGCTCAGGAGCGCGTGTGAAGTTTAGAGGAGCGCGTGTGTGTTTAATTTCTCTTCAGTCTAATAATAACCGCGAGGAGGAGAGTAACCGGAGCCGCGCGCGCACTCACACACACACACACACACACCCGGCTACAGGCCTCCTCTACTGCTCAGGTACAGTGCACTTTATTTAATCACCAACTTTATATTGCATGAGAATCTTCTGTATATAACACACACACACACACACACACACACACACACACACACACACACGCGGATCTGTATCAATAAAAGAAAGGTTTAGTCTGTACATCTGTTTCAATGAAATCGTTATGTTTCAACACTGGAGGAGCAGAAACTAGACTCAGAGAAAATGTCTGTCTGCAGCATCAGTGAATCTACATGTGGAGTAAAAGTGATGTTATGAACAGTTATGTGTGGGATTTAATAATCTACTTTAAAATAATCTACTAATGCGCTACTGTCTCAATGTAAACAAACACCTGCACCAATAGATATTAATTAGAAAAGATAAAGTGAATATTTTTACTGGGATTAGTTCATATTTTCACTTTGGCTGAAATAACAGCGCTGAAGTGGTTTAAGTGAATTTTAACACGCCGAAGTCGTTTTAAGACAAAACTTCATCTTTATCTGATCGACTTTTTCCATTTCTCATCTGTGATTCTCTCTCCGGTTACCGAACAGGGAGTGTATTTGTCTGAGCACCAAAGAAGTACAACTTAGTGTAAACAAGGCGTCAGATACTCGACCTTACAGAATGTGATTTCTGTGTGTTAATAAGTGAGACAGAGAGACACACAGACATGTACGTGGACTTCAACCTCAAATAATAATCATAATAATAATAATATAATAATAATAATAATAATAATATCAGTGATTACATTAAAGATCAGCAGATTATTATTAGATTTAACACTTTTAACTGTTTCTACAAACTCTTTAACCGTATTTGTTCAAACTTGCCGTGACATTTTATCCACACACACACACACACACACACACACTCCAGTCTGGACTCTGCCCCCCCTTTTCTCTGAAGGCCGTCCACAGGATGTTGGAGTGTTTCTATGTGAATTCGCGCCCATTCGCTCTGTAGAGTGTTTATGAGGTCGGACACTGATGTTAGATGATAAAACCCGTCTCACAATCACTGTTCCAGTTCATACCAAAGGTGCCAAACCGTTAGCATGAAGTTTTATTGACTTTAATTAACTCATCGATGCTGGAGGATGAAAGCTGGAGTATAAATCATTTCGTTTTGAGACGTCGTCCTCTTGAGCCGCTCGGAGAACTGATACATGTGGAAGTGCTGTGTAGAACCTGACACTCTTACACACGTCACCGGCCTACTGTACCCGCTGTCACACTGTAGAGAGGCGTAAATAACCAAACAAGTGGGTGTGGGTTTTGGGTTTTAGTTTTAGAGGAGAGAATATTTTGTGCCCACACACTGCTTACTGCTCTGTTCCAGCACAGGTGTGTTACTTCAGGTGTGTTTACTTTTATCTCACACACTATTTCATGAGTATGTCGGAGTTTCTGCACAGGTCCTACAGCAGCAAGGTGTGTGTCATCTCCTCCGTGTGTGTGTGTGTGTGCAAGCTCCTAATGAGGCTCTGGAGAATTGCTCACTTGTTGTTAAGACGCAGCCTGTTTTTTCCCGAACACTCATCAGAGCTCTGGAGAATTGCTCACTTGTTGTTAAGACGCAGCCTGTTTTTTCCCGAACACTCATCAGAGCTGAAAACCTCTAAACTCTTTCCAGTAACTTTCCCAGAATGCGAAAACAACCTCCGGACTTAATAACCTGCACTCCGTCTCCTAATCAGGTTTAGTCACCAAAACTCGAAGGCATTTCAGAACCCCGTGTCCGGAGTGTCTTTGTTTATTTAAATATGATGTTTCTTCTCCACACTCCTTCATTAACCCTGGGTTCGTTGTTCTGTTTCTCCTGCACACAGACAGATAATATCATTATTGGTCGAGGAGTCGGGCGTCACGTCGCTCGGCGATGTTTTCCAGCTCAGAATGCTTCGCTTCTTCCTCCGTACGACTGTGGGCTTGCTGGATTTTAGGCCGTTCTATAAAACAATCTACTCCATTGTTAAATCCTGATTCACTGACTCTTGGAGGATGAAGAAGCCCCTGAAGCACTGGTCTGAGATCAGTCTTTTTGAGTGGCACTCCAGGCGATGAGGTTACAGAGTGGATAGCGAGAGGCACGGAGTAAAATGCCACTTCTGTCCTGAGTGTTCTCCGGGAACGTTCTGTAGGCCATTGTGGGAGAAGCAGATAGTTTTACCCTGGAGAGGAAGCCGAGTTCCTGTTGTCATGATGGACACATTTCCTGCCCGGCGCTATTTAGTGTTTAGGAACATGGGGGGGTGGAATGGAGGAACAATAGGCTTCATAGTGATGTTTGGAACAGTACAGTGTGAACAAGACGGAGAACCGAGAAACAAGCTGAGACACAGATAGAAAACACAACGGAAAGGACAGACGGAGAGACTGAGAGAAGATGGGAACGATAACAACGTCTAACGCGCGTATCAACGGAAAGCACAGACAGTGTTGTGTGTGGACAGGGTGTGGTTACAGCGTCGCTAGTTTAATTATGGTTTATAATAAGATTACAACATAACACGAGTGTAGCTTTAATCCACTTGATCGCGCTCTGATGATGTCAGAGATTTTACACACGTCAGTCTGATGGTGCCTCCAAGCTCTCCAGGTTCGAGCCTGAGCTCAGGTGTTTGCAGGTTCTCCCTGGGTTCTCTGGTTTCCTCCTTCATCTTAAACATGTGCTTAAGTGAATCCGCTGTGCTGATCGAGCTGGATAGTGAACGAATGTCCGTGTGTGTGTGTGTGTGTGTGTGTGTGTGTGTGTGTGTGTGTGTGTGTGTGTGTGTGTGTGTGTGTGTGTGTGTGTGTGTGCGTTGTACTGGCATATTCACTGCAGATCCACCGTGACCCTGCGCAGAATAAAGCGTCAGAACCGCTCTGCTCACACGCCAGGCTCATGCAGGACAGAACTTTGTTTTGTAGAGTTTTGTTAGAACGCCGGATGCCATGTTTCTTCTTAAGTGCAGACACCAGACACCAGACAATGGTCCTCTCACCTCAGCCTGATCACACGTTAAAGGACGCTACAGGGATTTTCCCATCATCAGAGAGCGATAAAGTCTGAGAATATCTAAGGATCAGATTACATTAGAGTGTGTGTGTGTGTGTGTGTGTGTGTGTGTGTGTGTGTGTGTGTGTGTGTGTGTGTATAAGAGAGTGAAAGTGTGTCTATTCTTTTATTTGCAGGTTTATAAGACCAGCCATGCCTATCCCTCCTCCTCTTCCTCCTCCTCCACCGCCAGCACCTCCCCCACCCCCACCACCTTTCCTACTGGTAACACACACACACACACACACACACACACACACACACACACACACACACACACAATGCATATAAATTTAAACTATAAACAGTTACACATATGTGTTCAGTGACGGCTTATCAGCACATTCACCCTGCAAACCACCTGGACCGATGTGCAATATTAATTAGAGCTAAAATTACACACACACACACACACACACACACACACACACACACACACACAGTGACAGATGACGCTCGGGAGTGTCACGTTTTGTTTTCTGACCGGCCCTCTCCATAAGTCTCCTGGTTAATTTATGTTTTATGTGAAGCGTCTCTGTGTATAGCGCCACCTCTGGTGCTCTTGTGCACTGCGCACTCCCACACGTTGGCATTTGGCCTCTGTACGCCACCACACTGAATATGCAGTGAAACACTCAAGATGTAAACAAAAGCCAAGACTTTCAGCTTTAATTCAAGGGGTTTAGCAAAAGTCTGGCGTTAACCGTTCAGGAATTACAGAAACTTACATACACATTTAGGGGCTCAAAAATAATGGAACAAACTAACTTGCTTACAAACATAAGCACTGCCTTTAATACTTGGATAAAAATCCAGTGCAGTCAGTGACAGCCTGAAGTCTGGAGCCCGTGGACGGGACCAATGCTGAGTTTCCTCCCTCGAGACGCTGTGTCAGGGCTTTACTGCAGCTGCCTTCAGCTCTCGGGGTCTTTCTGCCCTCAGTTTGGTCTTCAGTAAGTGAAAAGCAGATCAGGTGACTGACTTGGCCAGTGAAGTCTATCTCATTTCTTTGCCTCAGGCAGCTTTCACTGTATGTTTTGGGTCGTTGTCCCTCTGCAGTATGAAGCGGCCTTCCATCGGACCTGCAGCTTTTTCTGAGCAGAGAGTCTCGTCCGGTCCACTTCAGGATTCATCTACTTTTCCCAGCAGTCAGGTCATCAGTTGACCCAGTTTGGCAGACACACACACTTGTGCCGTAACACTGCCTCCACCATGTCTGACAGATGATGTGGTGCTTTGGATCATGAGCTGTTCCTTTCCATCTCCACACTTTTCTCGTCATTCTGGTACCAGTTAACTTTTGGTTCATCAGTCTAAAGAATCTGGCGAAGTCTAATCTGTCCGTTCTGTTTTTGATCATTCCCAGTGGTCGGCGCCTTGTTGTGAAGCGACTTTATGAAGCTGTCTCTTGACTGTAGACTTTGACAGTGACACGCCCACTTCTGAAGTGTGTTTCTGGCTTGGCTATGATGTTGTGAAAGGGTTCTTCTTCAGTGGTGTCTTCCGTGGTCTTCCAGGTCTTTTGCTGTGGCTGAGCTTATCAGTTAATTCCTTCTTTTTAAGAATGTTCCAGACTGTTGTATTGGCCACTCCCAGTGTTTTTGTTCTCTCTCTCTCTCGCTCTCTCTCTCTCTCTCTCTCTCTCTCTTTCTGTCTCTCTCTGATTGGTTCGTTGTATTTTTTCCATCCTAATGATGGCCTCCTTCACGTAGACTGTTTGGACCACATGATAAGAGCTCACGTGAACTCAGAACCTCCTCCAGGCCTTTTATCTGCCCGATTTGTCATGGACTAACGAGGGAACAGGACACACCTGGCCATGCACCTGCTTGTCAGTCACTTGTTCCATTATTTATGAGCCATAAAATGTGTGTGTGTAGCTGTAATTGCTGAAGAGTTAATGCCACACTTTTTGTTAAACCCCTTGAATTAGAGCTGAAGATCTTGACCTTGCTCACATCTTGAGTGTTACATTTGATATTCAGTGTGATGGTGTACAGAGGACAAAAAAAAGAAGATATTTGTTCCAAAATGAATTCGCCTGACTGTAACTCCTTTCCTGGGTGCTTGTTTTGTGCCATGGATGGCCGTGGCCTCTTCGTGTGATCTCCAGATGTTAGCTCAAACAAGCACAGCACAATAATGTCCTTCATTGGTTGACTGATCCACTGATTCAACAAACTCAGTCATCGAATCAGAATCTATAATTAAATTTAGATCAACTTACAAAACACACACCGCTTCCATCTTCTGCTGAAAGCTCTCGTTTGGTCCCAGAGACAGGAACTGTAATAAACTTTGAGTCTCTGTGAAAACCACAAGCTCATTGTGTAGTTCCACCATCGTACTGTAGGTTACGCTGTATCCAACGATTATTACTAGTAATTATTCCAAGTATTTACAGCTTTTAAAATCACCTCTGATCATACATGTGACAAATACAGTTTGTAGCATTGTGTAACAGATCCAAACAGCCACCAGAACAAAATGTACCGCAGCGTGCAGGAGTTTATATCGATAGCAGGTTATATCTGTGTACACACTCCAGGCCATGTCTTTGTGTCAAGTCAAGTCAATTTTATTTGTATAGCGCTTTTAACAATTGACATTGTCGCAAAGCAGCTTTACACAATCAAAAGAAGTAAGTCTGTATGCAATGTGTATGAATCAAAATGATAAGATTGTCCCTGATGAGCAAGCCGAGGGCGACGGTGGCAAGGAAAAACTCCCTGGGATGGTAATAGGAAGAAACCTTGAGAGGAACCAGACTCAACAGGGAACCCATCCTCATCTGGGTGATAACGGAGAGCAGGGACTGATCAACTTAATAATGTGTACTGGAAGTTCAGTGTAACAGGAGATGTGTTAAAATTAAAAGGAGTCCAGTTTGTTCCTGGAGGCTCAGGTAGACTGTAGGAGATTCCAGTCCTGAGCTATCGAACAACTGAAGTCACAGGTCCCCAGAGCATCAATCGATGATAGGACAGTCTTAATGGAAACCAGCCCCAGCCACCATACGAATCCAGGCAGACCACACGGGGCATCCATGCGACGAGAT
>JAAGKR010012240.1:0-16980 GCA_011419295.1 Clarias macrocephalus
AAAAAAAAAGGTATTTCAAATGACTAAGTATCAAAAACACTAAGGCACACTTTAAAATAAATTTTAATATATTTTTATCGCTCCCTTCCATTTTGCAGCCCGCAACAGAACGCTCCCTCAAATCAATACCGCGCTAACTGTTTAGTCTTGTCTCCATCCACTTTGTGGGTGACATAAGCGCTTCTTCTTCGTCTGTGTTTACTGGCGGCTTGCATCCGGAAGTGCTCTGTGTCACGCCAAACAAATAATTGTGCAAAAACATAGGGCAAGCTTTTAAAATTAATTAAAAGAAGCTTCGAGGCAGAATATTTTGCCTCGATCATTTTTTGTAATCGAATTACTCTAGGAATCGTTTCAGCCCTACACTGTTTTATCTTTTATTAATTTAGGTGTACAGTATTAAAGATCTTACAATATGTAGATATTACAAGGATATCTACTAGGCTTGTGGTGATTGGTGATAGTGTCAGGAATCACAGATAGAGTCCTGCTTTTGCACTGGCTCTCAGGTTTGGATGATTTTAAACGTCTGTTGGAAAACATGGTGACTGTTGCATTAGCATAAAAGATTTTTCACATAATCACTTGTGTTGTATTCCGTATTGTGGCATAATACACGTTCAGTTTTCCCCTGTTTTGTCTCCTACGGAAGCATTAATAACCTTCTGTCTTTCTCTGATGCGTCTTAGCATCCCACATCGGTGATAAACATGTTCAGCAGTGCCAGGGTTCGTTCTACATGTGGGACAACTTCTCACAGAACACGGGCAGAGGCTTTAATTAAGAAAAATACAGCATGTCGTCAGGGCAACTTTACTCGACAGGAATTCATTCATGATCCCCGCTGCCATTCAACACGGAGCACGTGTACACACAGTTTATAGGATTTACCTTAATGTTCTAATGAGGCTAATTACAGGTAATAACAACTCCTTAGGGTTATGTACAGTTCTGACTCCAGTTGTACACACATTATTGTCCCTATGGTTGGGTAATTCAATAAAGTAAATATTAAAGACTTCATATTTTATTATTTCTTTGTCAGGCTATGTCCATAGTGTGTGTAAAACATCCTTTAGATAATGCATTTCATCTCGCCTCAAACTCCCTTTGTTTCCCTCCTCTTCCAAACACACAGTTTTAGTGTTTCTGTAAATGAGCTACACAATGGATATCCATCTGAAAATCTGGCATGCAACTTAATGATTTTTTTGTCATTATTGTAACAATAAGAAGTCCCCCTTTTCCTGCGATCCAGCATTGTCACAGCCTGCACCTGCACATCTCTCTCCATCCCGACGGTACGCAACCCATAAAGTAATGTGTGACGTAGAGGACCACAGTTGCACCTCAGAAAGCAACCGCAAGGGAAAAGAAATGCACTTAGAGACACATGTACATATGTACACACCTAGGACTGGCAGGTTGTTGTGGTTTTCCGCAACCGTCTGATGTTCAGGAAGCAATCTGAAACACCTACTCTTCCTAAACGAGTTAAAAGGTTTTGATTTTTAACACCAAGGTTATTATAATTTTTTTTTCCAATTGTGCTCGATGTTTTGTCAGACTCGCCTCTTCTGTAATGTTTCAGGTTCATTATGTTGTTCTGTAGAAAGGTAGGAAAGATAGTTCAAGTCGTATCAGATATCCATTGTCATTTGGGATTCTGTCTTTGATCAGAAATTTGAGACAAGAAAAAAAACAAATCAGCCCGAAGGCAAATCATTGAGACGCCTGGCTGTGGGACCTGTAGTGACCGGAGTAGCAAACCTGACATGCCATACACATCGTTTGTCTTTGGTCGTCATCGTTGTTTACTGAAAAGAATACTGTTAGAAACGCGACTAGACGTGAGTGCTGGTTGACAGGATGCAAGCAGTGACGGCTACCATACTGTCTGTTCATGCTGATCCTTGACAGTTTTAGAAAGGAGGATACATAGACCTATAGAGAGAGAAAGAGAATCAGAATTTTTTTTTTTTACTGATTTTCCCCATAATTTCTAGATATCATTAGGGCACTAAAATTTTCAATGTCTGAAACGCTGGCGTCCCAGGAACTCCTTTTTAATGTGGAACCGAGGTCAGGGCTGTAATGTGGATGTAGCAGTTGCTCTCAGCCAAGCTGCTGTAACGTGCAAGTGGTGCAGTGATCAAGCCAACACCTGTAGTGATCAAACCAAGCTGTTTTTCCATTAAAGCAAAGGGCTATTAAAGGAGTTCCCGGGGGGGCCATGGTTTCAAACATGACGCAGGCAGTCCAGTCATGGCTCCGGCGTTCTGACAAAACGTCCTACCTTGATGGTGTCCAAGCACTCGTGAAACGCTGGAATCAGTGCATTAATGTCGCAGGGGAGTATATAGAGAAATAAAGGTCTCTCTCGTGTACTGTTCTGTTCTTCAGCACAATTAAAAGTCCTGGTTTGACTTGAACGCCCCTCATGCTTATGTGGCACTTAATAATTGTTTTAATTTTCAACTTATTTAAGATGGGGTGAGGAGGGGGGTTATTTCTGCATGTGATTCTGCCCTTTTTCTCGGCTTAGGTCAGGTTTATTCTCCGGTCACGAGCAGCAGGTTGGTGATCAGACTCTGCATTTCTGTGTTTGTAGGTTTTTGTTTTACCCACATTTAGACTGAAGAAGCTCGCAAATCAGATTTTATATCAGCGGGGGCTTTTGAAATGTGCAAAAGGACAGGGATAAGAGCGAAATGGGGGGGGGGGGAGGCATAAAAAATAAATAAAAAACTGGAAACCAGTGTGATCAATGAGAAACTGGTTACCATGACAACCCTGCTGTAAGCAGACTTACACATGGTGGGGTTTTGGAAATGTAAGTGGTTTTTACAGTCAATTCTGTTCAAAAAAGGTATCGTTCCTGATCATTTGTGACGCCCTGCGACGCAGCCGCGCGGACGCGTGCCGTCCTCCCCACGGTCACGCTCCAGCGCCGTTAGTTACGGGGCGGCCGCCGCGAACACACGCTACACACTCAATTAATTTGAGTGCTTATAATTTGCAACAGCAGGACTAGCCGTAAAAAAGCGATTTCATAAATAAATCAGATTTGCTCAGCTATGTGAACGGTAAGATTTTTTACAGAGAGAGAATCTGATGCTCCTGAAAGCCTGAGAAAGGCTCGTCGGTGTTCACAAACATTTTAATTGCTAGTTTTAGGAGAAAGGTTCTCTTTCTTTTTCCGTTATTTATTTATTTTCACTTTGGATAAAAGTGTGGGACAGATGAATGCAAATCAGCCACTCTGGTGGAGCATGTGATGTGGCTTGTTGTGTCCTGCTAGCAGGCTCTGTGTGTGTGTGTGTGTGTCTGTGTGTGTCTCCACAGTGCTTTTTTTTCTGTGCCTGCAGGAGTATATCAGCCTGTGTTGTGGTTATGTGAATGGTTTTGTTTTATATCCTGGATTCTGCTTGCAGACTCTGCCGAGGTGTGTGTGTCCATGCTCGCACGCGTGTGCATGTGTGCGCCTTTGGTACTGTGTTAGAAAAGCACAATGCACCGAGGTATGTGAGTGTTGATCCATAGACAGTGAGCTGCAGGAGAGAGTGGGGGAAGGGCGAGCGAGAGAGAGAGAGAGAGAGAGAGAAAGAGAGAGAGAGAGACAGGGCGTGTGTGTTTATGTGAGAGAGAGGGGGGGGTATAGAAAAGAGAGAGAGAGAAAGCACAAGTGAGTGCACAGCAGACAGAAAAGTGAGGCAGTAAGTGCACAGGAGAGAGAGATCTGAGTGTGAGTGTGAGAGAGAGAGAGATGAAGGTGGGGCTTGCACAATAAGCACAGTCTGGGCTTGTGGCTACAGAGAGAAAGAGAGAGAAGTAAAGTAAGACTGTGTGCTAGTGCAAGTGGGGGAAGGAATCGTGTGTGCGTGTGCGCATGTATGCCTGTGTGTGTGCGTCAGTGTTCGCATGTGTTTGTGTGCACACATGCTTCAGCCACAGTAAAAAGCATCCTTTAAAGAGAGGAGCTGGGAGACGGTTTGTGTGTGTGTTTATAGTAAAGTGATGATGGAGCTCTGTGAATCTGGAGCCAGGATTAGAGTTCCTGACACACACACACACACACACACACACACACACACACACACACACACATGCCTAGTTTCAGTCTTAATCCTGTCCTGTTTCTCCTGCCCCTCATCAGGAGTGATTGCCGTTTGCAGCTGATCAGGATCACACACATTTAATTTTGGTCGCATTCACATTACCAAGCTGAAGTGACTTGATTCGGATTTTTTTTTTTTTTGCTCTAATGTGAGACAGATCAGATTTTTTTCCCTCTTCTTGTCAAGGGCCGTCTGAACAAATGTTTTTTTTTTTTTTCAGATAGGATCTTTCGATGGTGTCCTTGTTCAGATACAAATTTAACACATGGTTATGAGACTTGATTGAGAATGGGCAGATCAGAATTTAAGTGACGTCATTTTGTCTCTGGGCATGCGTTAAGCGGTCTCGCTGACGTCATCACTCACCACTGGGAGCGCGGGGATTTCATAGCAATGCTAGCAACAGCTGATTAAACAGCTAAAGCGAGGAGTCTGGCTTTCTGCCGTCTTCTGTGCCGCAACAAATACAGCCGACTAACTGCCCGCCGTCCTCCAGAGCAAAATCCCAAGCGTCGTTTTTGCTGAAATTGCATCCATCGTTTGAAACGAACGAGCGCTCGCATGAGCTCATGATGTGTGTCAACCCAGATGATGAAAGGATCAAAGTCGCGTCCACATTGGATTCAGAGTCACTTGCAATTACTGTATGAACCGAACCGTCGTGACGCGCAAATCCGATCTGACCGAGATATCAAAGTTGAGCAATGAGGCTTGTAATGTGGACGTAGCCCTTAGACTTTATACTACAGCCTCAGTCCTAAAGGCTTATGAACATAAATTACTCATGGCGTGTGGATTTCATTTTCCCTGACGTATCCTCCAGACCTAAGCATCTACCGCTAAACATTCCCAGCAGTGTGAGTGTTAGCATTTTGTCATGTTATGTAAAGCAGAAAGAATAGATATATGCACAAACTCGCACATCTCTGCCTTAATAGGTGGAGTCTGCAGCATTTTTGTAAGACATATCATTACATACAGTAGGTAGTACATGGCACTTAAAAAAAAATTTATATAAATAGTTACAGCATCATTTTTGGACTGCAGCTTATTTAATATTAGTTGTAATTGTACAGAGACAGATGCCCAGGATCGAGCAGACGAGACAACTTTTCCAGCATGGCGTGTCATTCAGATGAGGCTTTAGATGGATTTGGTAGATAAAGATGTTTTTGTTAAACATGTTATTTCGATGTCTGTCATTGTCTTATGCATTATTTGGGAGAGGACAAATGTCTGATGAGTAATATTGCCGGAGGACATCTGTAGTAATTATGCACGGGTCATGTGGGAATAGTGATTGCTGACTAAGTCACACAGATGGCAGTGACCTTTATTAGAAATACTGGATGTAGGACTTGGGGGTTTCAAATTGTTGAGTACCCCACTATGCAGAACTTTGCTCATTAGGAGGTCACATGACCTTAATGTTCAGTATGTAGGCGTTCGTTTATATAAAGACGTCTTTATATTGAAGAATAGTCAAGAAATTTCTTTTCTCAAAGAAAATAATGTAATCTTTATCAATATATAATTTTTATATTTTTGGATTTTTCCCCGATTTTCTCTTTAATTTAGTCACGACCGCATCTTTTCGAACTGTACGCTCACGCACTGTTGGGGGCGGCGTAACACACTCGGAGGACAGCGCTATCCGCTCCTTTCGCTTGCGTGAGCTCACAGACACCCCTGATTGGCTGTAGAGCCATGAATAATGTGGGAGCACTAAGTACCTCTCATCCCTCCCCTCTGAGAAAGCTCGGCCAATCAGCTCTCTCTAGGCCTTCGACTACGAGAGGTTACAGAGGAATCGAACTAGCGATCTCCGGATAATAACTTTACCACTGCGCCACTCGGAGGCCCATCAATATATTAATTGACAGGGAATTTATATATTACTATATATTTACACTGGTTATTTTATAGGTGGTTACATATAGTATACATTCCAGACATGTTCATGTATATATTCACAAATACTTGATCCACACAGGTTTAAAATCCCAGAGATACTTGGGTTACATTACTCCACCTCTCCATGTACAACAAATCCAGTATGAATAGGGCTTTTATCAAGACTAGCGTTGCCCTGTAAATCTGTTTAAAAGCTTCTAGTGTAAACAGTATGGATGGAAAATCTCCAGGGATCACCCGATACGATATTATCATGATACTTAGGTTCAGATTCGATTTGTATTGCGATTCTGTTAGTATCAGGATTTATGTATATATTTAGGATACGCAGTCTCTCGCAAAAGTGAGTACACCCTTTACATTTCCGCACTCACTTTATTATATATTCTCAAGGGACAATACAATAGAGATGATGAAAACCGGACATATTTTAGATTCGTCAATGTGCAGACTTTATTGTCTAAATAACTGCCAGCGAAAAATGAGGACACCCTAAATGTCAAAACTGCATCCAAAGTGTCAATATTTATCTTAATCCTCTTGGTCATGGGATTCACCAGAGCTGCACATGTTGTTGCTGGGATCCTCTTCCACTCCTCCATAATGATTTCACAGAGCTGTGGGATGTTAGACACATGGCGCTTGAGGATGTCCCACAGGTGGTCAGTTCAGTTCAGGGCTGGAGACATATTGGCCACTGACAAACACATGAACATGATGAATAGGACATGTGACTTTGCATGGTTAAAGATGTACAGCTGGTATCACTTAGGGTCTACTCACTTTTGTTGCCAGCTATTTTGACAGTAATGGCTGTATGTTGAGTTATTTTTAGAGGACAGTAAATCAGTTATACAGTTATACAAACTGCGCACTGACTACTCTAAAATATGTCCATGCTTTATTTCTATAGTATTGTCCCTTGAGAAGTTGTAGTAAAATGTTTGCTGTGATTAGAGGGGCGGACTCACTTTTGTGAGTGGGCGTATATTATATCCTGATTCAATACTATAAATACCAGAAATATCCTGATTTGCAAATTCCACATGGGATGCTGTGCTGCCTGCGTAAATTAAAAGTTCATTTTAAAGAATCGTATTCGAAATCGATCCCTGAGACGTACACTACACAAGGCCATGTTAAGTGCGATTCCAAACCGCACGGGAAGTGAAACCAGTGTAGGGAACAACTGAACATCGGGTCTTCTCTTCACTGGAAAAGGGAATTAAATATTTCCCATCAGTCACTGCGTCTGGCTGGAGCATGAAAAAATTGAGCTCAAAAAAGGACTTGTGTGTTTATCATCATTATTATCGAGGACCACATCATATTAATGTCACAACAATTAAAATTTTAATTATATCAAAAAAATTTATTATTAATGTATATAGTCTAGTAATTTGTTGAACAAATATTTGATATACTGTATATATTTACAAGGTATACACATTTCAATAGTATATATTTTATAACAATATCAGTTTTTGTTTTTAATTCTTTTTTTTCCTTAATACTTAATGTGCGTAGCGTGAAATTTCCATAGTAGCAGCGGCAGGTATCTGAGGCGCTTATGTAACCATGGTAACGCACAAAGGAAGTGATCTCAATGTTGGTGACATTGATCCAAATGATGGAATTTTGTCAAGGGGAAGTTCCCTTAACCGACATTCCCTGTACAGGGAGCAGGGAGTAGGGAGCACCCTGGAAAGCATATTTCGGAATAGAACGCAGCCACTGAGTCAATCCAGAGTTTATGAAAAGAATCGCTGCCATCTGCCTCTTCAAATAAGATATTAGCAAGCGTTTAAGGAGCCTGGCTAGAGAGGATAGATAATCTAACTGATGTTAGATTACAGCTGGGTTGTCGAGGTTACCGCTTATTACATGCAAAACAAACCTTATTGGTTAATAACTTCTAAGTCATTTAAATCAATGAATCGATCATCTTTTATTAATTAATCATCTCTTACCATCTGCAGCACAAACGGTACTGACATGCATAAAAAGTTCGACTGCAAGTTGACTGTTGGTAGAAAGTCCACCAGGAGGCAGATTCGTGTCTCAAGGCATTTAAATAAAAATACGGAGAGTAAAGAAAAAAGGCAGCTTGTATAGAATTCAAAGTCAAACAACAAAGCAGGCGAATCCCCTCGATGTATTTGAATTTCTTATGGAAGTTTCTTATGTGTACCTGTACCTCTTCAACAGCATTATTGTTCTGGCCCTGAAATGCCGTATGCTTTTTGACTGGTAAATCTCAGAAGGTGCTAGTTATTGATCGGAGCTATCACATGTAAAACCTTCATACCTTTTTACCTTCTTTCTAATAATAGCGTCTGGTTCGACCTGTACGTTATTCGAGTCGGCTGGTTTTTCATATTCCCCTTCAATCTGAAACGGTTGAAGTTTAAAAAAAAAAAAAAAAAAAAACCCTGCATGTCGGACAGATGATAAAGGCTAGTTGTTTTATTTATCGACCACCAAAAATGAATTTGACAGAAAACTTGTGTGCTTGGATTTCTGTCAGATTTTCTAGTAATTGCTGGCTTACAGAGGAAAAAAAAAATCAACACATATGAGAGTCTCAGCAGCTGCCATGGCGGTTTTGAAGTAGCTCGCACGCCAGTATTGTGCTCATTTATATGCACTTCCTCCATAGGCGCCGTCGCTACATCTAATGAATGTAAATTTCCGTATAGTAAATGTTAATTAGGCCTAGTAGCAGTGTAGTGTGTAAAGAATGACATTTTTAAAAGGTATAGTCTAGTTTCCACTTAAGAGTGTTCATCTATTTTGATTAGGTTTTTCCTTGAAATTTGGTTAAGTTTATCACCAGAATATTTATTATTATTATTATTATTATTATTATTATTATTATTATTATTAGTTGTTAGATCACTTGTCTCAACACTACAGAAGAAATCATACACCTTTTGAGGGACAACTATGATCTCGAGGACTAAAGGAAGAGCAAATTATAATTTCTGAAGAGACCCGTGACCTCACCCGTCACCCCTAGCGGTGACACGCAGCCTTTCCGACACGTTTTCCATCTACGTGTTCGCTCCAGATTATTCCTTCGAGACCAGACGTCACGTCAGTCTCACGAGGTCACAGGTGCGAATCACACACAGTTCTTAAATCGCAGGGATTTTTTTCACTGTACAGAAAAAAGAAAAAAAAAACTTGTGAAGCTCACTGGTAAGGGACAGCCTGTCCTTGTGATTGAAATGCAAGTCTAGTTGGCAGGACTTACTTTTATCAGACAGGAGGTTATGAGATGTTAAATGAAGCTAAAACTTGAAAGGGTGTTATCCGTGTGCAGAGTGAAAGTCTAGTGCGAGTGAGATTAAGATCCATACAAAGGTGCATGTGCAGAGTGTAGTATAACATGATGGATATTGATGCTTCCTAATCAATATTAATCTTGATTGCGCATTAACATATTAGATGACAGCACCGTCAGAAGCTATTGATTCATTTTCTGTAACAGCAGCTCTGACAGAAAGGTCTAAAAGGAAAGGTGAATTTACAGGTTTATGGATCGGAAAGGTCTAAAATTGCAGGGTTTTGTGATGAAACTGAGGTAAATCATGTGAGATTGTTTGCACTTTAAAAAGAAAAACTCCTAGAAATTTTCAGGGGAATAATAAAAAAAAAGGATACTAATACCAACAAGTAATATTTTGTTAGCTCTCCTTTTGTGCAACTTGATTTGACAATTATTTCCCAATTATCTCCCAGACGAGTTCCTGTGATGTCCGAAAATGATTGTGTGTACAATTCCCACAGACATATGCGTCTCTTCCGCAAGTTGGCGACTTGAATTTCAGGGATCAGGCATTCCACTCGCTGAATGTTCACGGGATAAACAAGCGAGAGGTACTACGGACAAGTTTCGGTACCACGGTTCAGTACGGATATGACGTAGCTGTGAGTGAGTATCACGAACACATTTCATGGTCGGTGGTGCAGCTCATGCGCCCGTGTTTAAGTAATAATGAGGTCTGTTCCGGCAGTCTGGAGTAGAGATAGTGGACTAGAAGATGATCTCGACACACACATTTTTTCTGGCTGCCATCAGTGATCCAAAAAAAAGCCCCTCGGCTGGGATTGTCAGCCTTATTTAAAGCATTTGCATCATTTGCAGCTAAGAGTCTCATCACTGTACTGTGCTTGATCACCTCCATTCATGAGAAATTTGACAACCTCCCATTTGACAACCTCTTGCGTTGTCTGTGTTGACGCAAGCCTTGGTCCTAGCTGAAGAGATGCAGTGCTACCACCACCCTGCTTCACTGTGTGTATGGTGTTAGTTTTACGAATGAGCTATCCTGATTTTGGACAAACAAGTTCTTTTTGTTTTATGAATTATGTCCTAGAAGTTCGACCATGGTCTCATGACACTATAAAACAACATGCTCTAGACTAGACATCCAAGGAGCGAAAAATGTTGCCAGATATTATTATAACCTGCAGCTCATTGATTGTTGCTGGAGGTTTTTACATAGTTTCATCCAGTCCTTTCACGACCGTATGAGGGACGTCCTATTCTTGGTAATGTCATTGCGGTGCCTCATTTTTTCCCTTTGTTGATGAAGGGCTTCATGATGTCCTTTTGGATATTCTTTTGTACCCCTGTCCTGATCGATTCCTTTCAATAGTGAGCTTTGTAAACACCCAGGCTTCAGCAGCTGGAGTGAAACAAGAACGTGACAATTAAAACCGTATAGAAACCACAGACTTTTTAAAAAACATTTTTTATCACTGATGGCAGCCAGAAAAGATTGTGTGTCGAGATGTTTTCTATCATCTTCTAGTCCACTATCTCTACTCCAGACTGCAGGAACAGACCTCGTTATTACTTAAACACGAGCGCATGAGCTGCACCGCCGACCATGAAATGTGTTCGTGATACTCACTCACAGCCACGTCACATTCGCACTGAACCGCGGTACCGAAACTTGTCCGTAGTACCTCTCATTTGTTTATAAGAAAAATAATGTTTCAGCGAAATTAGCATAGAATGTAACGTTTTAAGTTTGTTAAAGAGTTAGGTTTCCTGCACGTCTTTAATCATTACTTTCACAGTCAGTTTCTTCTTCTGCGATGCTCACTGCATTGCTTCACCTGCACTCAGAATTATTTCATGAATGTGAGTGTGTGTGTGTGTGTGTGTGTGTGTGTGTGTGTGTGAGAGAGAGAGAGAGAGAGAGAGAGAGAGAGAGAGGGAGGGAGGGGGAGCAAGTCAGGCAGGGATGAGGGTGTGAGAGGAAAGATTGATTTGATTGACAGGCTCAGCTCTCAGACAGACACTCTCAAAGACAATCTCATGCCTGCTGTGTTTTCACTACTGCTCTTCCTGCAGTGTGTATGTGTGTGTGTGTGTGTGTGTGTGCGCACTTGTGTACGCATGCACCCTGTCTGCCTGTGTGTGTTTTTATTGGAGCTGGCCACCTTTGAGAGAAAGTGTGTGTGAGAGAGAGAAATTTTCATTTGTTTTGGAAGCTCAGCAGCTCATATCTCAGCCCTTCCCCCATCACTATGGCGCTTGTTCATCTCTCTCTCTCTCTCTCTCTCTCTCTCTCTCTCTCTCTCTCTCTCGCCTTCTCCCTCCCCCACATCAACTACTCTCTCCCTCATATATGGCGGTCTCTCTCTCCCCCTCACACACGCTCTCTCGCTCTCTCTCTCTTACATACCTACCACTCTCTCACTCTTATCTCCCTTTTGCTCTCTCTCTTGCTCACTCTGTTCTTCTCTCTTTCTCCCTCCCCCACAAACATCCACCTCTCTCCCTCTCTCTCTCTCTCTCTCTCTCTCTCTATCTATCAATCAGGCACCATATGCATCCACCATGCACGCTCTCTCTCTGTGTCTCTCATACCCGGCTTTCTCTCCCCCTCTTTCTGTCTCTTTTTTTCCTCTTTAGCTATCTGTCCCTTGCACGTCAATCACTCTCCCTCGCACTCTCACGGTCACTTTCTCATGTCCATCACCTCTCTCTCTCTCTCTCCTCTCTCTCTCTCTCCGTCGCACATCCGTTCTCGCTCTCTCTGCACCCTCACCTCTTACCATCCCTCGTTCTCCCCCACAGGTTTTTTTTCTTTTTTACCCCGTCTTTTTTATTTCTTCCTTCTTGCTTTCATCTGATCTCTGTCGCTCTCTCTCTCTCTCTCTCTCTCTCACCCGCGTTCACTCTTTCTGTGCATTTTTATCGAGCCATGTCTCCCCCCCCCCTTCTCTCTCTCTCTCTCTCTCTCTCTCTCTCTCTCTCTCTCCCCGTGAATAATCCTCTCCTCCTGCCTTCCGTCCCCTTGTGTTTTTTTTTTTTTTTTGGTACGGCTGTGAATTATTCACTCCACTGTACGGGCTAAATAATTTATTATTCGCTCCATCCGTGCGTTCCGCATGGGGTCGAGATTATTTCGGGGAAACGCGGGTTTCGATTAAGGGACAGCGTTTAAAAGAATTTCCGTCTTTTAATGTGTGTTACAGGTGGCTAATATGATGACATGCTCTCATCTTGTGTGAACGCGTTCTGAGAATCGAGAGCGAGACTGAGACTATACGACGGGTCGTATATTTCAGTAAAGTAACGATTAGGACTTTTTATTTGTCTTATTAAGGTTATTTCTGTGAATCAGATAGTGTTAATAGTTTCATTGCAGCTGCAGCACAGATGGTCAGTTCCCTTTGAGTGCTGATACAATCCCTCCCTCTCCTCTCTCTCTCTCTCTCTCTCTCTCTCTCTCTCTCTCTCTATCTCTCCTCGGGTGCAGAAGCGAGTGTGCCTGCTCAAGCACAGCACCCAATGAAAAGCTCGACAAAGCATGTGCTTTAAATAAAAAAATTTAAAAATAAAGGCTGTAAATGACTTCTTAATCATTATTACATTTTCATCAGACAATTAATGCAGCGTGTGTTTTGTTTTCATATCACCGAGCTCTGTGGTGCTTCTCGCTAAGAAATCTTTTTTTTTTAGTTTTTTTTTTTATCACTCACAACCTTGTGTGAATCCCAGGAATGTCGCTGCAGTCTGT
Source organism: Clarias macrocephalus (assembly GCA_011419295.1). NCBI lineage: Eukaryota > Metazoa > Chordata > Actinopteri > Siluriformes > Clariidae > Clarias > Clarias macrocephalus. Next base: position 13,076 of record JAAGKR010012240.1, read on the forward strand.
GCCTGAGAGCTTCACGTGACTCCGGATTATGTCTGTAAGATTGTAGAGATGGTGGGAACGCTGGTAGCTCACGGTCAAGTGATTTTTAAAGATTTGTTTCTCTATGTACAGTGTAAAAGTCTCGAACCCACGCCTTCAAGAGCCTGACGTTTTAATTTCTATTTAATTTAATCTGTTTGCTGAGTGGTTGGAACAGACGTGAGGGGGAAATGATGTCGCTGCTGAGGTTGTTACATAAACAGATTTTTTAAATTGTCTTTTTAGGTTATCTTTAACTTTGCAGCCTTTCACAGTAAAAAAAAATTTTAAAAAAAATTTCCACTACTTTAATTTTAAATTAAATTTAATATGAAAACATGAGGTGGCGTAGTGATTAACACCGTGGCCCTACGTGTGCAACATTGAGGGTTCAGTTCCCGCCTTGGGTCCGTGTGCGTGGTGGGTTTCCTCTGTGTGCTCCGGTTTTTTCCAACAGTCCAAAGACATGCAGAGCAGGATAATTGCTGTGAGTAAATTGCCCAGTGTGTGTGTATGCGAAGGCTCAAGACTTTTTTGCATGGTACTGTATGTCAAATCTACTGTGATGTCACTTTGGATTTAAAAAAAATCTCCCAAGTTAGTTAAAATTAAGCTTATGTAATAGATGATTGTTTACAAGATGGATTTCAGGGTGGGAAAAAAAAAAAGTAAAAGTGGGTGGAATGTTGCGCTACAGCTGCTGGGTGGAAAACAAGTACTGTATGTCCAAAAAGCATAACCTATAAAATAAATTAAAATACCCTGGTGAAAGTTTGAGGATCCAGCGATGATTTCAGAGATTTAGTCACAAGCTTTTAATCATTTTTCATTCGTTTCCCATGTCTCTCTGGGCGTTTTTCACATCAGGGCCACCGGGATCATTTTCGAGAACTCTTGACCTCAAAGTCTGGTTCATTTTGATCAGTGAGAACGCAATCGTTCCGTGACACTGGGAAAAAGTGGTCTCGAGAACGATACAGCGTATTTGGGCACGAATCAAATCAGATACAGAAGCCTCTCATACCTGAGAAGTAGCTGTTTAGCAATGATGTCGTCCCTAATGTCCCTAGTGTGAAAAAACCCTTATTCTGTTTACTTTGAGGCACCAAGCAGGGAACACACCAATCATACGCTATGGATGGTTTAGAAATCAGCCAATAGTGTATGTCTTTGGACTGTGAGAGGATCCCGGAGTACTCGGAGCAAACCCACCAAGCAGAGTCAAAACCTGCAAACTCCACACACACACACACACACACACACACACACACACACACACACACACACACACACACACACATACACACACACACTCACCAGAGGCGGGGTTCGAACCCTAGGCGCCGGAGCTATCTCTTCAGCCAGAGATAACACAATACCTATGAGGATGGAATGTGATGATGTTAAATAAGTAAACATGTCATTAAATAAATCATTATAAGTTGAATTACTTAAGTGTGTCATTACATCATTAAAATTTGAAATCGTCTAAATATTTAGAAAGGAATTTATTTTAATTGCTATTTAAATGTTTAATTTCGTTATTTGTTTATTTATCCAGATCATGATTTATTTCACGATGTATTTATTTCACGGTCACTAGTTCGACATTCACTATGAAATGCTTTTAACGATTTATTTAATAACGTGCTTACTATTATTTATTATTGTCACATTCCACCCACTGATAATTTCCTGAAGCACTTATAGAAGTAAAGAAAAAACTACGTAGCTTAACCATTATTTGCACAAAAATTGCTTGCATTACAAATAAAAAAAAAAAAAAATAGTGTAAAAATACTTCTGGATTTATGAGATTGGATCAAATCCATGCTTATTTCTCCCATATAATACGCAATCTACCATTTTTTGCAGATAAAGGCCTGATATCAGTCCTGGACTCGTTTCTAATATTTATATGGTGTAATTTGGGAAAACGTCTTGTATATAAAACTGTGGCTGAGTTCTAGCAAACATATGCATATGTTTTCGTCCAAAATATATACTTTTTTTCCAATTTCCAACAGTTATATCTCAACTGATTGGATGAGAAGCATTCCACAAGTGGTGATAATAGAGCATAACAGCACTGGGACGTATATGTATCACTCTGCATCTCTGTTATTATCTATACATTTAATAAAATTTTAAAGTTGGCGTATCTGTACATTGGAGATATTTTCGAAAAAATAATTTGGTGGGACGCAAGATGAGTAATAGAACACCTTGAGATTTTTTGGTATTTTGGTTTGTCCGTCTGTTTGTGCACGCATCAGATAAAAACTACTGAACTGATTTAAATGGGGTTTTCACAGGTGTGTTTGGCTGAGCATGACAACTGGGTGTGGCGGTAAATGTTCCAATATAACTGGCTTAAATAACCAGCAAATCATAATCTGTTCATAATAAAGAGTTGTATGAAAGCAATATCACACTGGGGCTGCCGACAACCCGCTTTACAGCCATGCCGATATTCAGTACAACAAGCACTCCCTCTCATGTGATGATGGTTAACTGACACTTCCACTTTAACAAACCATAAATATGTTTCCTTTAAATGATGTGGAAATGTTTGATTTGCTTTATAATCCTGCGTAGGCTGCCTTTCTGTGAAGATGATGTTGTATTGTGAAACTGATCCGAGTCTAATCAGTTCAGGTTATAATCAGATTCGCTCCTGCACCACCGACACAATGCAAAATCTTTAAATGCTTAAAATGTTTTCTCTTTTCACTCCTGGGAATAAACAGATTGCAAAATGTTACAATGTTTATGGTTAAGATGCATACAAACAGAAAATTTGTTTTATTTCATAAGAACCTGTGTGTGTGTGTGGGTCTGCGTGTGTGTGGGTCTGCGTGTGTGTGGGTCTGCGTGTGTGTGGGTCTGCGTGTGTGTGGGTCTGCGTGTGTGTGGGTCTGCGTGTGTGTGGGTCTGCGTGTGCGTGTGTGTGGGTCTGCGTGTGCGTGTGTGTGGGTCTGCGTGTGCGTGTGTGTTTGGGTCTGCGTGTGTTTGGGTCTGCGTGTGTGTGGGTCTGCGTGTGTGTGGGTCTGCGTGTGCTCGTGTCTGGGTCTGCGTGTGCGTGTGTCTGGGTCTGCGTGTGCGTGTGTCTGGGTCTGCGTGTGCGTGTGTCTGGGTCTGCGTGTGTCTGGGTCTGCGTGTGTCTGGGTCTGCGTGTGTCTGGGTCTGCGTGTGTCTGGGTCTGCGTGTGTCTGGGTCTGCGTGTGTGTGGGTCTGCGTGTGTGTGGGTCTGCGTGTGTGGGTCTGCGTGTGTGTGGGTCTGCGTGTGTGTGGGTCTGCGTGTGTGGGGGTCTGCGTGTGTGTGTGTGGGGGTCTGGTTGTATGTGTGGGTCTGTGTGTGTGGGTATGTGTGGGTCTGTGTGTGTGGGTGTGTGGGTATGTGTGTGTGGGGGGGGGGGTTTGCGTGGGGTTGTGTGTGGAGTTGGAGAGGGGACTGCACGTCTGTGCGTGTGGGTCTGTCAGGCTCTGTTTGTGGGTGTGGGTCTGTCTGTGTGTGTGTGTTATTTGTGACGTTAAAAATGTGTACAAGACTGTTACTTAATTTATTCATTTGTGAATGTTACCGTGTGTGTGTGTTACATACTGTATGTGTGTGTGTTACGTACTGTATGTGTGTGTGTGTGTGTGGGTGTGTGTGGTGTATTCTCTTCATGCATATTTCATTGTGCGGCTCACAAGATGCAGTGCTTGCGCTGCTCTGGCACTGTGTGTGTGTGTGTGTGTGTGTGTGTGTGTGTGTGTGTGTGTGTGTGTGTGTGTGTGTGTGTGTGTGTGTGTGTGTGTGTGTGTGTGTGTGTGTGTGTGTGTGTGTGTGTGATTTAGGAAAGGCCTATTTATGTGGATTTTGTTTGTGCTTCATCTGTACC
>JAAGKR010012241.1:0-16975 GCA_011419295.1 Clarias macrocephalus
TATATATATATATATATATATATATATATATATATATATTGTTTATTGCTTTTATTCCCATTCTCCTTTCCAGGACTGCTCAATATTTCTCCTCAGGGTTGCCAGGTCTAAATTGCTAGTTATTTTCAGTTTTCTTGTGTTCTGGTAATTAAGATAAGGTGAAAATTTAAAATCAAGGATTTCCTGGTGTGCCTCAAATTTCCACAGACATGTCTCTGCAAAGCAAGCTTGAATTTGGACACTAAGTCTCACCGTGAATTGAAGGGCTTCGGTGCCTCTCGGGATGGCGTGCATAAATTGGTTTGATTGGTGTGTTTGCCTTAATGGACCAGGAGGCACCTGATACCCAATAACACACTAATCTACTCTAATAACAAACTCAAACAACTAAATACCATGCACACAAATACCACAGAAGGATACTACCCAAAACTAAGTAGCATTAATACCACAGCAAGCATGGGAAATAAACACACATCTCTGAAGCAGAATTCATATGATTACCAGAACAACGTTGTGTGTGCACCTCAAACAACGAGAGGCAGATTTGTTTTCTTCTTCTTTCTTCTTTGTAATCACTGTATGGGAAGAAGATTATTGTAGCTTGTCTCAACTTTTTAAAAAAAAAGTATTAAATTGTTTTAAAGGTTCCATACGTTTCTATTTCTTCAACCCTTCAAGACTTGCCATAGAAGAGCTCCGACAGAGTGTACCTTAGTATGTTTACATGTTTCTGGAGCATTTTAGATGTCATACATCAATACAATCCTTACGCACACCTCCAAGAATATACAAGGGTGAGTCAAAAATTATCCACATAGAAGTTATATTAAAACTGTCTTATCAGTGCTTTCCATTCAAGGATACCTTCACCTCAACCGGAGGTTGTCCCGTGGTAGGAGTGTGTGGTTTTTACTGTCATTTGCATCATTTTGAGTTCTCTGTAGGTGGGAGTGGATGTTTTCTTACTGTCATGTGTGTGTTTTGTAATCACATGTGAAAGGTGCTTTTCACACTCATTTCGGTGTGTTTTAGACTCTTTTATGGTTGGAAGAGGTGTGTTTTTTTTCTCTTCTGTAGGTAATGTAGGAGTAGGTGGTGGTTACATATGTGGGTGATTTTTACTCTGATCTGGGTGAAAGTGGGTTGCTTTTACTCCTATCTGATGTGTTTTTACTCTTTTGTGAGTTGTTGGAGACGGTGGTTTGGATGCTCATGAGTGTGGGACATGTAGAAAAATCACGCATGTGCCAAATGATATGCTGGCATTAATGGATATGATATGTCACTATTTCTGCGTTTGAGTTGTTGGTACGTAGGATATTTCCGTCGTGAAGTGTTAGACTGGTGGGAAGATTTATGATGAAAAAGGGGTTGTCGGATTAGGTGTGGTGTGATTTGTGGTATATCACTGTCTGCTGGTGTTGTGGGAGGATTGTACGCCAGTTTCTCAATTACTGACAGAGGCTGTTAAAGTGTGTAAAGCTGAAGCTCCTGAATGAGGACTGTGGAAGCCATTTGTATTTTTCAAATTGACAGGAGCATTACTTTTTTGCATAGGATTGGCTTGTAACAGGCTCCCACAGTTCCTAAAACTTTCATTTACTTTCCATTAAAAGAGATAAAAATTTCACTGCAGTTTGCTGTGCAGAGTCTTCCTTGGAGCCATGTTAAACAGGCTACTTACCATCTTCTGCAATATTTATCTCATAGGCCAGTCACTGTGCAGGCTTTCTAAAGGTTTTATTATTATTAAACGACAATGCCTGAAGTGTGCGCTCTCTTAAAGTTATTTTTGTGACACGAACTTTGATTTATCTATGTCCCAAAATCGGATTTTGCTTTTAAAACAGTTTTTAAAGGAGAGGCAAGGAAAGCAAAGCTGTTTCTGCTTACCTTTTGAAAGATAAACGTAGCACCTCCTTGCCCTATTATTTCTTCGACCTTCATCCCGGCTTATTTTGTGATAATGTTAAAGCATATAAAGGGCGACCTTCGCTTCATATATCACTTGTTATGCGCTCATACCATCCCTGCAGGACCTCCACAGAGAAGATAAAACGCCCTTTTATGCCATACTATGAATACAGCCTCTTTCTGCACCAGTGTTCTTCCCATTACTCTGACTAAATGAGAATTCGAGAGCATCGAGGGGAGAAAAAGGCAGTTCAACAGTAGCAACTCACTCATGCAACTTTATGGAACATAGTCTTCTCAGCATGCAATTCTGAAGCAAACAAGGAGCATCAAATGCTTATGCTGGCAACAATGCTCAGTTCACTCTCTTTCACAAGGACCCACAATCAGTAGCTGTTGTTCTGTTGTGACAATCTGCAATCACACCTGTTGGAGGTTCAATCTGATGAATAGGACACATTCCTAGCTTTCTATTTATTTTCCTCTCAGAGGAAAATAAAAACTAAAGCAGTGGTGAGTGCATTAATGGCTTTTTTTGTTCTTTTTTGTCTACTGCCCTAATTACTTTTGCATATTCTGAGGCATGCATGTTGGCAGACATGAATGCCGCAGTCATGCAGGCAAGGCCAAAATGCAGTAGGAATAAAGTAAGCTGACTTTGCTTTAGAACTTAAAAACATTTTTGAAAAACCTCATCCCTTATTAAAAAACTCATAAATTATGAAATTATTCCTTTAAGTTATGCTATTAGAGTAAGAAAATTGGAGTAATCTTTTTTTTCAAAAACATTTTTGTCCACTTTCTTCTTCTTTTTTTTGCCTAAACATTAACCAAATAGTAACTGAATAAAACAAACAAACAAACAAACAAACAAACAAACAAAAAACATATTTTCTCTATTTACAGTTCCATTTAAAGTTGTAGAATGTCCACAAAAGAAGTGGGTCCTGTTATCAGTTACATTATAGCGGCTACAAACAGAAGGTTAAACCCCAATCTCCAACAGCAACAATCACAGTTAGTCATGTAGCTAAAAGTCACAAAGCTTAAACTTCTCTGTGATAAGATAAAAAAAGATAAAACTCCTTCTGTGAGTGTCAAATAAAACATCTCTTTATAGGAAACATAGAAAACACACTGACTCACATTCTGTACAGGGTTGCCGGGATCTGAAGTGGGTTACTCTGTGGACAGGGTGCTAGTCCATTGCAGGGCACACAAGTGGATACACACACACTTGTAATTTGGAAATGCCAATTAGCCTAATCTGCATGTCTTTGGACTGTGGGAGTAAACCAGAGAAAGAAAAGGTCTTTTGTACTATTATGTTTAAACCCAATTAATTATATTTTTTATTTATATAGTATTTTATTGGTTGCTGTAAAATACAATAAGCATATACCATCATAATGAAATGTTAAATATTTAATTTAATCGTTTATAACAACAGAACGTTTATCATGAGCAATAAACATTATTTTATCAGACATACTGTATATAAGGCTCAAAAATAACAGTTGCACTATGGACATGCTTTTGCAAAACTCCATGGTGGCCAAAGCAAGATAAACTTTTGAGAGGTCTGGATCTAAAGTGCCTTCACATTAGCGTTGTCATCAGTTAAGCGTTGTCATCTGTTAAGCCGCAGCAATTCCCTAGAGAACTCGCTAATCAAACAGCCCTCCGTGTTCGATTTGCCCTCGCCCGCTTAACAGCACTGGCCTTTTTTTCTGTTCCCCTTTATTCTCTTAACTGATTGTGACTTTGCTTTCATTGTGTGAACTGAGGCAAAAGATTGAGCAAACTCTATTCATATCGGAAAAATTCGAGCACATGTCATATTTTAGCAATTTCTCATTGAAAGAAACAGTAAAACATTCAAAACAGCCAGAAAATAGCACTATTTTATTAAGTTATTTCATCAGTATCAATAAGCAGTTAAACTCGGCACAATTTTAGTCAGCAGACTGTTTTGTTCTCTTCTAACTAAGTGAGAGGAGACATCTATTTACTATTCATTTAGGTCATGCAGGTCAAACTCCTGACCGCTGGCCTTGTGAGTGACAGAGAAAACAAACTAACAGCACAGACTAGTCAAGTCACAAGCTGTAGAACAATAACATTCAGAAAACATTCTGCTAACCTGTGATTTTACCATTGGTATTGTTGGGTTTACATGATAATGACAATGAATGACTGTGGCATTGTTCACCATTAATATGCAGACACAATGCCCAACGCATTCTCCACCAATATATGTAGGGGTCTTATACATAATGTCAGGACATTTAATGTGGACAAAATACCTGACATATATTGGTGGAGAATGCCACAGTCATTCGTCGTCATGACCATCTGAAGGAAGCAAGCTCACCACTCGGGCTTCCGACCTTGTGGGCGCTACACCACCTTTGCTGACGTCATCCACTCTCTGAGAACTCTCAATGAAACTTTGTGCCAGAACTACAAATTCATGCAACGAAGAAACCCACAGAAGAAGTTCCAGAGCATCACTGAAGGGCTTTCCCGAAAGACGTCATTTTAACCATAGTGCGCCAACCAATCAGCAATGCCGTGACCACAAGATGAGAACAAAACGTAACGCAAATATACAAACAAAGCTGCATGAAAATTGGTGCTCGTTTCATAATTAAAACCGTAAGATTAAACCCAAGACTCTGATCTTGTGACTTTCTTTGCTCTGGTAAACAGTACTAGATGAATTTCATTAACTTTCGCCCTCCAAACTATTGGTATGTTTGTGTGTGTGTGTGTGTGTGTGTGTGTGTGTGTGTGTGTGTGTGTGTGTGTGTGTGTGTGTGTGTGTGTTTAAGTAGCGTAGTTTCATGTATTGTATATTACAGTAGTTCAAAAAAATTCTTGTTTCTTTATAAAGAATTGTTGTCTTGGTCATGTACAGTATTTTAAAGTTTAAACATTTGCCCAGATCTTAAGTTACCTTGCTCGTAATTTGGTATCAGATTTTGTCTTCTGCTCGTCGGCCGCGGGATAAACAGAATTGGTAAAATACACTAAATCATACTAAACGCTGGACGGGTAGTTGATAAAGTGTACGCTATAAATTTTAATTCAGATTAACAAAATTAACCCGAATCGTTAAATATTCGATATATCTCTGACCGAGAGCTAAACACTACATGATGTAGGTAAAGAATGCAGCAGTCATTCTAAGTCTACTTCAGGTAAACCCTACATATTAATGGTGGAAAGTGCATCAGATCTTTTGTCCACATTAAATGTCCTGACATTTATAAAACCTTTACATATATTGTTGGAGAATGTGTTGGGCATTGTGTCTACAATGGTGAACAATGCCACAGTCATTCATTGACATTATCATGTAAATTCTACAGTATAATGTCTGGTTCATATAGTATATTCTACTTTATACAACAGTTTGTTTTATATCAGTAGTGTTCTCACACTCATTAATTTGGTCACCAGTCATGGGTGAAAGCAGGTCGGTTGGGTCAGCAGTAATGGAAAGAGGGGAGGGCAGCTGCCTGCCAAAACATATAATTAAAACCAGTCACAGAATCACTTTCAGCACAAAAAACATCTGATGTCTTAAACAACACTTTGTCTCCTCAGTAATTTCTTCTAAGTTGTTCCGAATTGCCTCTGAACCATCTGTTCTTCTTCTTTTTTCATGAGCTGAGGTAAACTACAATGTTAACCAGCTTCTAACACAAAGCTAAATCCCAAATCCCTTTCTAACCCCTGATCAAGGGCACTACTTGGTGTGTGGATCAAGGGAATGTACACCCTACATGGTTTAACAGTTTTCTATTTAAAGCTATTTTGCATTCAACCCTGAAACGCAGAAGACAATCTAAAGCTGAATAAATGGAAATATAACTTATACCTCAATATAACTTATATATTGTTATAACTTATATCTTAACTTTCTCAGGACGGTTCACCACCACCATGGTTTATTCTTCTCGTCTTTTGGCTACAGAGAACTGGTAAGAATTTAGAACTACTTTCACCCCTCTTAATTAGGCTAACTGACAGTCGGCAGGTCTGACAATTAGTTAGTTCTGACAGCTGTGGAAAAATAGCAAAATTACTGGTTAAATATCAACCAGTTATTTGATGGAACTAAATAACAAACAAATTATAATCTGTTTATAACAAATGGTTTTATTAAACCTTTTGTATAAAAGCAATATAACACTTAGTCATGCTGTTGTACTAAATATCAGCATGGCGGTGCCCTTGTGCCTACAACTGCATTACAGCCATGCTGATATTCAGCACAACAGTGCTCCCGCTTCTTAAATACATTTATTCCTTACTTGGGGGTAGTTTTTAATGAAAATACAGAAACAAGCCATAACACACAAACCCCAGTGGCATTTCCTAAGTAAAGCAATAACTCAGAATAATGTTGGAAATAAAATGCAAATATATACAGGGGAAGTAAAGGTTATTTTTTGTACATCTCATTCTTATTTACAGTCCTATTAAATGACCCTGATCCTTAATAACTGATATCTATCACAACGCAGGATGTTCATTGCCTCTCTTTGCTTTATATCTTTGTTGCAAAATTTGTGTTATGACCTTGTTTTTTACCTTTATTCAGTTATCAAACAGCTTCTTCTTCAAATAATTGGCTCGCCTCAACTCTCTAACCTACAGGTATCATGGGAAAATATGGCAAATGACAGAAAACTCTCATTTCAAAGATAAAATCTTACACCACCTAAATTCCCCAAAATGTTTCCTTTTGCCTAATCACGTGGCCTTTTTAAACAAACACTGATTAGGCGTAATGGCTTTTTATAGATATTTACCAAGAGGACTATGAACTGGAAAGGAGTTCTCTAACCTGATTTACGAGTGATGAAGCTTGCTTGTTAAGATGTAAAAGTCCCTTTTGTAATACAATAAAGGGAATAAGAGATTGCTTGCCAAAAAAGCTCAGGCTTAATTACATGTAATTAGACACGTTGTTGGAGAGCTGATACACAGTGCCAACCCCTGGGTAAAGAGCATAATAATTATAGAAAAGTAACTTCAGTGTGCCAATAATAACAGCCTACAGATTATATAAAATAGAAATGCAAGCATCTCTATTTTCATTTTGTTCGGAGGTTTGTGAAATGAAACATGCAGTCAGTTTGAAAAGAAACCACAATGAATAATGATAAACCTGAATGTAAAGAATAAGCTCTTGCTGACTGTATGGTGAATCAGTCTCACAATGTAGCATAATATAACATTAGTTCCCAAGCCCCACTGACTTACAGATGTAATATCCTGCAATTTCCACCTTTTAAATAAAAGAAAGTTTGCCATGGCCCAAGAATTTAAGGAACAGACTAGATCAGAATATAGCGCATTTCTTCAAGCTGATGTATTTCAGTACTGGAAATTGCACTTCCTCCACAGCAGGGGCAGCAGTCAGACTGCTAGCTTGCTTTGGGCTACCCACATGCTGTCACCACTCACAAGGATCTACAAAGGCTGGCAGCTTTTCCTGTGAAGACCTATTGTGTGAGCATGATGAGGGATGCAGCTAAAGTGTTGGATGGTAGCAGGAACAGCAGGGCCACTTTTGGTTCCTTGGGTTGGTCTATTATCAGTGTCTTAAAATCTTTTTGATGTTCTATTTGGAGATCTTGATTTTATGCAAAGGACTTCATCGCATCAGCAACGGTAGAGGTCTACATGACAGTATACATTATTTATTGCTTAGTCCCAGGAATTTGGCACCATTATGAATAACCTGGTTGGGAAGATGAGATGGGAGGTGTTTGGATATCCCATTGCAAGATGTTCAATGTTTTCAAGCAGTCATACTCCAACCGTATCTTATACAAGATCATTAGTTGCCCCGTCAACTTTGTTTTCAGCAGTGTTTAATACTACGATTGACCTACAGTATATAAAGCACTAAGTGGACTCAAAACGCCTAGTCTTCTACGATTTGATAAGTGCTGCAGGCTATTTGTTGACACCTTAAACAGCTTTCCAATTAGTGTTCAGGACTCTAACCCAGTCACAGTGTTTGCTTAGTCAAGTCATTTGTTAATGCTGCATTTGGTAAAAGAATAGAAATGTATAGTTAATGAAATATAATTTATTTAGTTTGGTATTCTAAAATGTCTCGATGCTGCCCCCACAAACATGTTCACTCAGGTTTGTTGACACATAAGTAGCTGGCTGCATTATGTTTCGGGGTGCCCTCAGGTCTGTGTTACCTTCTGGCTTCTGCTTTTAGTTATGCAGTCATAGCTAGTCTTGCCAGAGTCCCTGCTTGCACACCATGTGTCATTGTCCTTATCACAAATCACAATCTTTGTTTCTCTCTCGCGCTCTCTCTCTTTTGCCACCATTGGCTCTGGCTTGCTCATTGGGAATACATTTGTAAATAAATTTACACATTTAAAATGATCCAGAATTGTTTTTTCTATATAATTTGTTTAGGGACATTGTCTATTGTTCAAAGTATACACAATTAAAATTAAATGTACTGTAATTGACACATACTGTAAAGTTCCAGCTTTTTAAAGTTTCCTAGAAAGAGAGTGAGAAGGAGAGAGAAAGACAGAGAGAAAGCAATTCACAGACATTTTGATATTCACTGTAGTTAAACTATATGGACACAATTATGTGGACACCTGACTATCAAACCAACGAGTGTCTGTTATAAAATCATAAGCACTGACACTGCTGTATAATCTGGTTCTGCCTTTCAAACCATGTCATTATGAACCTAGATTAGTGCACAGAGACACTGTCATGATGAAACATGCTTGGGCTGACATATGAGTGTTACTGTAAGGGGGCCACATACATTTGTCCCGAAAGTTTATTTGTTAGTATAAGCATACAATTAAATGCAGAAACAGATTGTGGGATGACCTATATATTATGGGAGGGAGGGAGAGAGAGAGAGAGAGAGAGAGAGAGAGAGTCAAGTCGCACTGACAGCTGTTTTGTTCCACAGAGATATGAAATGCAAATGTTACCTACAGCAGAGCTGCACTGAGCCGTGATGAACATCACTCTGCACTCAGCACTTCATGTCTCCACTGCTTATGTGGATACAAAGTGTTACTGGATTATAGGTGTACAATTTGCTTATATGTTAGCTATTTTCATTTTTTTTTTTATCTGTGTGATCATTTATTGCCAAATCTGTTGTAAGGTATATACATACTTTTAGTATCACATTAATAGTCAGCTGCATTTGTTGAGGTCCAGAAGAAGGAAGAAAGCAAGACCACTTGCTTTAATTGTTTTAACAGCTATTGCTGCCACTGCTATGATGAGGTCAGTGCCCCATGCATGTGCAGAGGTAATGTGCACACAGCCTAAATTTATTTCATCTGTGTTTATTTTTTCCCCCAGTTGACCAATTTCACCATGAACTGAACCTGGAGACTCTGCCCATACATCAGTGAAAATACTGTAGTATTATAGTACTATTAGTATAAATAGTGTTATTTGTTTTGTATATTACTATTAATATACCTTGTGATTTACCACTGCACTACTGTCAGAGATGCTATTATAGAAAATTAATCAACACCTTTTGAACAATCAGAACCAAGAATTTTGCCTCCCAGTTAGACAAATGTTCACAGTCCCTCCTCTAAATTAATTCTTCTTGACTGAAAGAATGACTGATAAGGAAACTTTATTGGTTAAGAGACAACTGATTTATACTTTGTTAAAAGATTTAAAAATAATAATAAATATTGAAAGAGGTAACTGAGGATCAGTGAGATTTTGGACAGAATATGAAGTTTGAAGACATAAGAGTTCCACAAGGTTCCTCTTGGTCCTTTAGGTCACTAATGCGTTCCACCTCGAACCAGAAAGTGTCAGCTAATGACATTAAATAGGGGCTGTGAGGAGAGATAATTGCGACTACTTTGGTGGAGGAAAAGGTTAATTACTGAGTAAATCAGTTAGTACTTTTTTTTTTTTTACCGCATGGTAAAAAGTGGGCAGCTTGTAAGAGGCATGATATTTACTCCTATTCGTGTTTACTAATTAAAAGCTTGAGCAGATGCAGGTTTATGCTAACATCATGGCCCTGGTCAGGAAATGGGTTTTGCTCCTCCTTAAAGGGAGTCAGTGGAGCTGTGGGGATGAATACAGATTAGTTGTACTGTGGATTAAAACTGATGGCATTAGATCTGTCTTTTGACACTTTTCACTTATATCAAGACTTACTGTAGTAATGACTGGTTAGAAAAACCTGCGTTAAATTCACATTGAGTGATCACTTGCAAGGTCCTTCGATTATAGTGTAGTATATAAAATAATACTATGATAAATACTAATAATACTATGATAAATGTACTTTAATAAAAAAAAAATACAGGCTGTTGATGAATCCAGTGCTCCTGATTTTAATAGGTTCTCTCACGCTATTCATGACCTGTGAAATGAATAAGACCTACTAAAATGTGCGAAGGTTCAGCCACATTAAAGTCCTTACTTACCAAGGACATGACTGTCATGATGACTAAATGGTGACAGTAACTTTCTAATATTTAACCATTAATAAATAGTTCATGGTTTTAAATAAGACACATCAATTTAAAATGGCTATGTTTTATAGTGCAGCTTCATATTACCACTTTTATCTAGTATTTACATAGACAGAAAATAGACAATTTGAACATATAGAATATATAGGGCTCAGAATTGTGCATTGTGTTATATAATATCTAGCATGCTACTGTATACACTGTGTGATTGTTATATAATTATAATAACATGCTAATTTTGAGAGTTCTACATTTTTGTGACATCATTCCCAAATTTCAGTAAAATTTACCCTTTATAAAAGTAATGATAACTTTTTATTGACACATCCGAAAACTCAAATACACAGTTTGAAGTCTGAAGACTCCGTGTTAACACACACTTCCATATAAGCACATATTTTATATTTTAATTGTCATTGACCTATGCTGTGTTGCCAGGATATATCTGTTCCGCTTGGGCTTTAAGGGTTTTCAACATGCCAATTCAATCATTCACTTTTTACAATAAGCTACATCATCATCTCACTAATCATATCAGTAATTTCCATAAATTACAATATAGAGTATCTGCTACAGAATCTGTGATAGCTCATGTTCAGAAAGGTAGATCACAGATGAATTACATGTATAGGTGCTTTCCTACTGAACAATGCACAACAGTACTAATTGGAATCATAAAATGCATCACACAGTTTGGAAAAGTTTCTGTGAACCATGCTTGCATCAGTACAGCACAAAACACACACACACACACACACACACACACACACACACACACACACACACACACACACACACACACACACACACACACACACACACACACACACACACACACAGAGATAATGAAGAACATGCATCTCTTTATCATGCATGACAAGAATGATAATCGGTTCATTTGAAAGAAAAAAAGATCTTTATGAACTTTTCTTCTGCCCATTTGCCAGGGATTGATTTTATGTCCAAATAATTAGGAGTAATAGGCAGAACATGATGAACTCCATCCTGAAGTAGCCCATTAATTCCAAGATTAAGTCCTTATGGGAGCTACCTAAGATAACAATTAAACTATACATTGTGGGATTTTAGACTCAAATATGGATAAGACTCTTGAAAGGTTCCTCATGGGCCAGCTGCTTAGCCTGGGCTTGAGCGCCTGCATTTTATCCTATTTGTAATTATTCACTGTGTCTTTAAGGGCGCCTTCGATCAGAGAGCACAAACGATGCACAACAGCACTAATTGGAATTATAAAATGTGCTGTTCAGCTTGGAAAGGTCGCTGTGAAGCTTTCTTGCCTCCGTAAGGCATTTGTAGCGCACACACACACACACACACACACACACACACACACACACACACATGCAGATAATGAAGCATGCCCCAATGAGGGTATTAGTGCAAGTTCTGTCATTATCAGATTAATGCATAACAGCGGTGTGGCCTGAGACAGAAGCAGGAGCAGACAAGCATGAGAAGACTCCATTAATATTCACAGTCACCTTTTTGCTGCTTAATTGATTTGTGGACACGACTGTTGAATGAGCACCCCGTTGTCATGTCACTCTTTAGAGCTCCTAAATAGTGAATGACTTGTTTGTTTTTAGGACGTGTCAGTCTCAAAAATCAGTGAGGCTGATTATTTACTTTAATCAACAAGAAGAGCTAGCCAGGAATTTTATAATATATTTAATTTCATCTTTTGTCTTTACTTCATCCATCACTTGTTATATAGCCACATGAGAAAAAATGTTACTGTATTAAAATACTGAATGGCTTTGCTGAACATACTGTATGGGCTGCAACAAACTGCAAGATGCAAAGTCTGATTTTAAAATGTCAAAACAACCTTATGCCACTTGAACATGTCAACTTGACGTTTTAAAATGACAAAAGCAGTCATTCAGCTGGTGTCTTAATCTCTAGATTGTTATGTACATTAAAACAAGAACTTGTGACGTGTAGACGTTATGGGCTTACACCTGTCTTACCCAGCCCTACTGTATATGTAACCCTATTAAGTAAAACATTACTGACTAAAGCAATCTTTAGGCAAGTGCTGGTTATTTTAATAAGCCTTTATAAAATGTCATTTTATGCAAGGATAACCCATCTTGATGGGTTTATGTAGATGTCATGTTGCTATTATGTAGGTGTCACTTAAATAAAAGGTTATTTGGTAATTTCATATTAAATAGAAGGTTTCATCTGTAATATAAAGGGTTAAAATTGCCACAAAACTTGTGTGTTTTTGTTTCCAATTTTGCCTTCAGAACTGCTTTAATTCTTCATGCATAGATTCAATAAGGTGCTGGAAACATTCCTTCAAGATTTTGCTCCATATTGGCAAGATAGCATCAAGCAGTTGCTGCAGCTTCATAATGCAAATCTTCTGTTGGAAAACATCCCGAAGGTGGACAGAGATCTGGTGACTGTGGAGGCCATTTAGGTCAAATGAACTCATTGTTACGTTAGAGTTCAATATTATTTTAGCTTTGTAAAATGGCATGTTATCCAGTGGTCATAAAGGGATGGACATAGTCAGCAGCAATACTTATGTAGGCTGTGGCATTAAAACTTATTCAGAACTAACAGGTGCCAAGTAAAGTGTGCCGAGAAAATTTTACCATTACTCCACCACCAGCAGCCTACAGTAACCAGGTAAAACAAGGCAGGATGGATCCATGCTTTAATGTTGTTTACACCAAATTCTGACCCTACCATCTATATGACACAGGAGAAATTGAGACTCATCAGGCCAGGCAATGTTTTTCCAATCTTATATTGTCCAGATTTGGTGAGCCCATGCGGCTCTAGGGTCTTCGGCTGTAGTCCTACTTCAAGGTCTGACATGTTATATGTTCAGAGATGCTCTTCGGCATACCAAGGTTGTAAAGAGATGTAATTTAAGTTACTCTTACCTGTCTATTAGCTTAAACCAGTCTGGGCATTGTCCTCTGACCTCTGCCATCAATAACGCCCGGAGAACTACCACTCACTGGGTATGTTTCACTTTTTTATTCTCTGTAAACCCTAGGGATGGTTGTGTATGAAAATCCCAGCAGATCAGCAGTTTCAGAAATACCAGCCCGTTTACCAACAACAATCATACCATATTCAAAGTCACTTGAAGCACCTTTATTCCCCATTCTGATGCTCAGTTTAAACTTAATTCACAGCTTTAACCTAATAAAACAGCAATCATCTTGACCAGGTCTACATGCCTAATTGCATTGAGTTGCTGCCACTTGTTCAGCTGATTAGATATTTGTCTTAACAAGCAGTCGAACAGATATACCTAATGAATTGGCCGGAGATTTAAATTTGTTCCTCGACTATTAGATTGACTATTCCCTCCCTATCCCTTCTCTCTCCTCGCACAAATCAATCATAAAAGGTTAATTAAACAGCGGTTTAGCTTCAAACCATATCAAACTTATTTCCTGACCCAAATTGTTACTTCAATTGCATGTTTAAGTCTCACAATTTTCACTGTTTGACATTTAATTAGCTGCATAATTAAGCTAGCTGATGAGACTGAATCTGGCAAGCAGTCAATACTGCACTCTGATGTTCTTCGTGCTGCACTTTTATTCCCTATGCCTGCCTCGAATAGGATTATAGGAGGAGATAGGAGAGAAAGAAAAAAGGGAGTTTTTTTTTATTATGATTATATAAATATATATTTATTCCATATCCATATGTAGGCTTAGCATCTGAAAGGGGTAATGGCAGGGCATTGTAAAAATGTTCTACTTTTACAGATGTGTTTTTCAGTTTTTGGACAGTGTTGCATGAGCTAACCCTGTAGATGGCACTGCATTATTCATGTGGCACACAAACCCCTGTGACAGCAACAAGCTAGCGCTGCGATGGATACCATGGAGTTGTTTGGACACACTACCCTTGTTAGAACTCAGCTGTTAGATATTAGGCGGTAAGAGAACCATTTCGTATTTGCAGAGCTCTTTCTAAAAAAAAAAAAAAGAAAAAAAAAGGGAATATAAGTAAATAAAAGGTTTTGCCTGTGGACTGGCTCATAAAGGAGGTGAGATTTGAGACCTGGTGGCTTTGTTATTTTAGATAATAAAAGATACTTGGAATAAAATAATGAGCAAAATGTGGAGTGCAATAAGAGTGTGAATAACTCCCAGATCACAGTTCAGTTTGAAAAGGCACCCTTTTGCCATTAAGCAGGATTTGTGAAAAGGAATATAGGTCCACATTTCTCTTTTGCAGGTATGTGATGTCAAAAGATTTTTTTTTTTTGCACATGAATACATATTTACAAGTTTCAATGACTACAGTCAGTCCAATTAGTCTTTGAACTGTAGCAAATCTTCTTTACATTTCTTGCAAAAACTTTAATTTTTACAAAGGTTCTTTTCTGAATGACTGAATTATCTCCTCAAATGAGGAACATGGTTTAAATGTGACTTAAGGTATGCCTTAAGAAAATACACAGAACAATGTTACTGTAAGTTGAGTAGAATAGTAGCATTGTGGCATAAGGACAGCAAGAATGTTATATTGATTTACTTAAACATGTTTTAATTCATATTTTACTTTCAATCTATCATTTGGGTAACAGATGGAGATATCTCATTTTGCATTCAAACTGATCATTTTCAGACCATATAGTTCAGTTTTAGATAGTGTAGGGATGAACAGGCCCCCAAAGAGAGCAAACAATTGATCACATTCCAGAACCTCTCCCCAAGCCAGCATGGTGCCATCCCGATAACCTTATCTCATTCATGAACATGAAGGAGAGCTTGTAAAACTAAGGTGCAGGAAACTTACCCAGGCATGGGACAGGAAGTTTGCTGTGCCTGGAGCCAGCTAAAGCCAGATGCCTCAAACTAAACCCAAAAACATTGGTGTAAATCGGCGATCCGGTAAACAAAGCAGACAGTTTTACAGCTTCACCCCAAGTTGGGGGTAGGGGAAGCACCAAGTCACATTTGGACCATCTCATTGACCCCAGGACACAAAATGTCCCGTGTTTCTCCACATGCCTTTCAATCAAAAAAAGAGGCATATGGCAGAAACACTATTTTAAACAACGTTTAAAGTGTGCCAGTAGGGCAAAATTCTATATACATATATTCAATGAGTATGTTTTATGTCTGTATGTATGTTTGATTAGTTTGCATAACCCAATAATCCCAACAACCCAATAATCAGCGTTTATAAACCCCCTTTTTTAGATGAAGGTATTAATGAGCCTGCAAGATATGGGATGTGTGATGTCAATCGATATCTTGTTTTTTTCAAAGTGGTGTACATGGAAAATTGGCAGCATGAACAGAGCTCATGCAAAATTACTTTATAAACAATATCACAACTCCAACCGGATGGGCCCCACGTGACAGCCGAAACCTGGCCTAATGTATGCACAAAAGGGGAAACCACGTGAGGCGTGGCTAAGCCCTGCAACCACATCCGATTGGACCAATCACCCGTGGGATGGACTGACACAAAGGGTCAAAACCCAGTGTTCGAGCACGACTACACGTTGTCTGTTCTTTGTCATGGTCATCTAAAGGAAGCAGCTTCCGCCCTTGCTGCATACCTTGCTGAAAATTGGTGCTTGTTTCATAACTAAACCGTAAGATTAAACCCAAGAACTCTGCTCTTGTGACTTTTTTTGATCTAGTAAACAGTACTAGAAAACTTCATTAACTTTCACCCTCCAAACTGTTGGTATGTGTTTTTGTGTACGTGTGTGTGTTCAAGTAGCGTAGTTTCATATATTGTAGATCAGTTCAAATAAATATTTTTTTCTTTATCTGTTGTCTTGGTCATGTATTTTAAAGTCTAAACATTTGCCCAGATCTTATGTTACCTTGCTCGTAATTGATAAATGCCAGATTTGGTATTATCCTCATTGGCCACCGGATAAACAGGATTGGTAAGGTACACTCATTTGTGCTATACAGTGGACGGATAGTATATACAGTGTATGATATAAATTCTAATTCAGTTAATCAAATTAACCCAAATACTTAAAGATTCTATATACCTCTGACCCAGAGCTAAAACACTACATAATGAAGGTAAAGAATGCAGTGGTCGTTCTTTGTATACTTTATGTAAACCCTACGTATTGATGGTGGAGAATGCATTAGGCATTTTGTCCACATTAAAATGTTTACAATATGTAAAACCCTACAATATGCACCGTCATTTACACTCACCTAAAAGATTATTAGGAACACCATACTAATACGGTGTTTGACCCCCCTTTGCCTTCAGAACTGCTTTAATTCTACGTGGCATTGTTTCAAAAAGGTGCTGAAAGCATTCTTTAGAAACGTTGGCCCATATTGATAGGAGAGCATCTTGCAGTTGATGGAGATTTGTGGGATGCACATCCAGGGCACGAAGCTCCCGTTCCACCACATTCCAAAGATGCTCTATTGGGTTGAGATCTGGTGACTGTGGGGGCCATTTTAGTACAGTGAACTCATTGTCATGTTCAAGAAACTAATTTGAAATGATTTAAGCTTTGTGATATG
>JAAGKR010012242.1:0-16974 GCA_011419295.1 Clarias macrocephalus
CTCTCTCTCGCTCTCTCTCTCTCGCTCTCTCACTCTCTCTCGCTCTCTCTCTCTCTCTCTCGCTCTCTCTCTCGCTCTCTCACTCTCTCTCGCTCTCTCTCTCTCTCTCTCGCTCTCTCTCTCTCTCTCGCTCTCTCTCTCTCTCTCTCTCGTTCTCTCACTCTCTCAGCATCCCTTTCTCTCCTTTTCATGGATGAAGGCCACACCTGCACCATCTTCAAAATTCAGACACATAAAAGACACTCAGAAAAAGGTCCAACTAAAACTAAAATTTGCATTCCACAATCACTCACTCATCATCTATACCACTTCATCCTGTATACAGGGTCACAGGGGGCGGAGCCTATCCCAGGAGACTTAGGGCACGAGGCGGAGTACACCCGAAGGGTGCCAATCCATCGCAGGCAATTTGGGAACACCAATTAGCCTAAATGACATGTCTTTGGACTGTGTTCGGAAACAGAAGTACCCGGAGGAAAGGCGACAGTGTTACCCACTACACCACCGTGTTGCCTTGTTCCACTTCGCAATCCCAATTGTTAACATACAAATTACATTTAAAAAATAAACCTCAGTGATGTTTACATCCTTTAGTAACTGCGAAATATGCAGTGTTACTTGAATAGAAATGTTGTTGCACTATTTAGCAGCATGAGGCCACAGATAAACTAACGTAATTTCCGGTGTTCTCAGATCATTTCAGGTAACATCTGATAATCAGGGGTAATCTGAGGTAATCATGGGCAAAAACAATTAACCACATGTAATTAGAGTTAACTACAGGTGATCAAAGATATTCACAGGTAATCACTCGTGATCACAGTTAATCAGAAATAATCTCTGAGATCACTGATTCCAGGGATAATCTGGTAATCATGGGTATTCTCCGATAATCACAGGTAGTATCTATTCATCAGGAGGGCATTTGTGGCTCAGTGGTAGGTCTCGCCCCTGCCATGCCCCAAATCTAGAATACCTAGTTAACCTAGTTTACTGTGATATTATCTAAGAGAATAAGATCCCCGGCCTGATGACAAGATGTTGTCGTTGTTGGACTTTCGGCTTTTCCCTCATCGAGGGGTCGCCACAACGAATCATCTGGTCTACACAACAGCTTGGCACAGGTTTTACGCGTCCTTCCTGACGGAACCCTCCCATTTTATCTGGGCTTGGGCATCCAGTTATCTCACAGACAAAAAAAACAACAACCAGGTAATCTGAGTTATTTTCATGTAATCTCTAATAGTCAAATGCAATCAGGCAAAAAAAGTGAAAAAAAGCTATTCTAAGGTAATTAACAAATCTCTGGTAATCTTCAGGTAATTCAGACAAAAACAGGTTATGTCAGATAGTTTCTATATTAAATAATAACATGTACTCTCAGGTCATCACTGGCATCCTTGAGTAAATTTAGGATTTACTCGGTAAGCACAAGTACTCAGAAGTAATCTCAGATAATAACAATCAAAAACAAATAATTACAGTTAATCACAGGCAAAAACAAGTAATCTAACGTAATTACAGGCAAAAAAAGGTTCATCTATGATGATCAACTAATGTCTGGTAATCACAATTTGCCATGGTAACAACCAATGATTAGTGGTTTCAGTGTAACAAGCAGAGTGATAGTCAGTGAAATGTCCCTGTTTATGTGGTAGAAGGAAAAGTGATATACAGCTGTGCGGTGGAAAACTAACACTGTGCATGGTGGCGGCGGCATCATGTTGTGGTGATGCTTTTCTTTAGCAGGGACGGGGAGGATGATGTGAAGATGAGGTGAAGATGAGGTGAAGATGATGTGAAGATGCAAATACAGGGCAAACTTAGAGGAAAACCTGTTGGAGTCTGCAAAGGACTTGAGACTGTGGTTGTTCCACAACAACCCTAAACATACAGCCAGAGCTACAATGGAATGGTTTAGACCAAAGTATATTCATGAGTTAGAATGGCCCAGTCAAAGTCCAGATCTAAATCCAACTGGAAATCTGTGGCAAGACTGGAAAATTGCTGTTCACAGATGCTCTCCATCCAATCTGACTGAAATTGAGCTAAACATTTCACTCTCTAGATGTACAAATCTGGTAGAGACACACCCCAAAATACCTGCAGCTGTAATTGCAGTGAAATGTGGTTCTACAAAGTATTGATTCTGAATACATATGCAGCCACACTTTTCAGATATTTATTTGGAAAAAATATTGAAAACCATTCATCATTTTCCTTCCACTCCACAATGATGTGCCACTTTGTGTTGGTCTAACACATAAAGGCCCAATAAAATACATTTATGCTTATTGTGTCCGTGGCAAAATTTGGAAAAGTTCAAGGGGCATAAATACTTTTTCAAGGCACTGTATATGCTAATCATTAGCACTTTGCAGAATGAATCTTGTCCAATCAGATTACTGGACCAGGACTAACTGTTATATAACTAATATTAATATTCTATGTAAATAAATATTATATTAATCTTTAAACTTTATACACTATGTTTATACACTTAGTGTTGGGCATTGAGTGGGAATTGAACCTATGCGCAAGGACAGATGAACAAGGCCCGTGTTCAATTCCTACCCAATGCCCATAACAACCAATGATCAATGGTTTTAGTGTAACGAGCAGAGTGATAGACAGTGTCCTTGTCCTTGTTTATGTGGTAGGCAAACACAAAGTGGCACATAATTGTGAATTGAAAGCAAAGTGATATCCAGTATGTGATATGTGATAAATTGAAGTTTTTGGCCCATTGCAAAACACACTGTGTGGTGGAAAACTAACACTGTGCATGGTGGCGGCAGCATCATGTTGTGAGGATGCTTTTCTTCAGCAGGGACGGGTAAGATGATGTAAAGATGATGTGAAGATGATATGGAGATGCATGGAGCCAAGTACTGGGCTATCTTAGAGGAAAGCCTGTTGGAGTCTACCCAATGCCCAAACCCCAGAGACTAGATGCAGTACCGGTCCGAAGTCTGAATAAAATGTGATGGTTTCACCTGGAAGAGCATCCAGAGTAACACCTGTGCCAAGTTGTGTGCGGATCGGATGGTCAACTGTGGTGACCTCTTGATGGGAGTTGTGTGTAGGATATGTTTGAGAAATGTCTGGGATATGTCTGGGATGTCTATTAGATGTATTAGGGGGATGTCTATTAGATGTATTAGGGACATGTCTTGGATGTCTCTGAGATGTGTCTGGGACATGTCAGTAGTGTGCGTAGCACATGTCTGGTATGTGTTTGGGACATGTCTGGGATCTCTCTGAGATGTATCTGGGACATGTCTGAGAAGTGTCTGCGACATGTCTGGGATGTCTCTGAGATGTGTCTGGAACATGTCAGAGGTGTGCGTAGGATATGTCTGATATGTGTTTGGGACATGTCTGGGATGTCTCTGAGATGTGTCTGGGACATGTCTGGGATGTCTCTGAGATGTGTCTGGGACATGTCTGGGATGTCTCTGAGATGTGTCTGGGACATGTCTGGGATGTCTCTGAGATGTGTCTGGGATGTCTCTAAAATGTGTCTGGAATATCTCTGAGATGTGTCTGGGACATGTCTGGGATGTCTCTGAGAAGTGTCTGGGACATGTCTGGGATGTCTCTGAGATGTGTCTGGGACTTGTCTGGGATGTCTCTGAGATGTGTCTGGGACATGTCTGGGATGTCTCTGAGATGTGTCTGGGACATGTCTGGGATGTCTCTGAGATGTGTCTGGGACATGTCTGGGATGTCTCTGAGATGTGTCTGGGACATGTCTGGGATGTCTGTGAGATGTGTTAGAGATGTGTTATACCTGCAGCAGTAGACTGTAAATGCTGTTTAATGGAAGTGCAAAACATTTATCACAGCCAGCACAGTGGTGTTTAATGAGTTATTTAATCATTTACTCAGCTAATTAATCACACTCTCTCTCTCACACACGCACACGTCTGCCTATATGACAACCTGTTAATAGAAAAGATCAATCAAAAAATCTTCTCTGTCCCGGTCTGTGTGCAAATTCAAATATAAGCACAAACCTCTAACTTCCTGTCTGTCTTCCTGTGTTCTTCTCACAACCTGTCTCTCTCTCTCTCTCTCGCTCTCTCCTTCTCTCTCTCTCTCTTCCTCTCTCATGCTGTATTGCTTTATTTGTTTTTTTTATTCATCTTCAACTGTTTGTGTTTTAGGTCTCCTTGGTGGTGAATGTAGCGAGTGAGTGTGGCTTCACTGAGGAGCACTACAAGGACCTGCAGCAGCTGCAGCGGGATTTTGGACCATACCACTTCAATGTGCTGGCGTTCCCGTGTAACCAGTTCGGCCAGCAGGAACCTGGCAGCGATAAAGAGATCGACAGCTTCGTGAGGCGCACTTACGGAGTCTCGTTCCCGCTCTTCAGTAAAATCGCTGTGGTGGGGACTGGCGCTAACAACGCCTTCAAATACCTTGCAGGTAACACACACAAACACAACCACACAGATACACACACAGACACACGTGAACAATAATTCAGTGAGTTAAGGCTAAATTATAGGTTTAGATTTATACTGGCGATTGAAAGCTCTCTCTCTCTCTCTCTCTCTCTCTCTCTCTCTCTCTCTCTCTCTCTCACAGAGGTGACTAGGAAGGAACCTGACTGGAATTTCTGGAAGTATCTGGTTGATGTTGATGGTAAAGTCGTCGAGGGGTGGGGCCCTAAAGTCCCTGTGAAGGAAATCCGGCCAAAGATCTCAGAGATGGTTCGCAAACTCATCATCAAACGCAAGGAGGAGCTATAGAGACCCCCCCCCCCCCCTCCACACACACACACACACATTAGTTTCTTCATTGGAATGTAAAATGTGATACTTCATCAGCACTACTATGAAAACCACTCACTTGACACACGCACACACACACACACACACACACACACACACACACACACACAAGCCGCTGTCACACAGAAGAACATCAAGCGTCCATGGGGTGGACTGTGGATACGACACGACACACAGTGTCGAGTTTTTTGTAGCGTTGTTGCTACGCTAGCGCTTCCTGACTGCAGCAATCACTTTTCAGGAAGTAGGAGGAGTTCATTATGCAAATCTCGGGGTGTTTGAGACAATCTGATACAGGTAATATGGGTGAGAGGTAGGGGGAGGGTCAGTTGTTAAAGGACAGTTCAGTTTGGTCAATTAGCCAAGACACATTTAATTTTGTTTAGCAGTGAAGCTATTATGCTAATGTTGCTAGACCTGCTATAGTATAACGATAAAAAAACTAATAAGCAAACAAACAAACTGAGTCAAAAGCTGAGTCATGTGATGGCGGCCATCTTGGATAATCAAGGGCTCTTTTTCCATTGGGCAGTTTGTAAAGAGTCCGAGTTCAGCTTTCAACGTTAGTCCGTTCAGGCTAAAGATCATTGAAGTACGGATGAAATGAATTAAATAAAATTTTAAAAAGTGCAAATGTCAGATAATTAACTTGTCTTGGCTGATTAATTACATTTGGGTCGATTTTTAGTTTTGAAGACTTTTTCCTTCTATTACAATTGTCAAATGTTTGCACACACCGGTTAAAACAAATAATTTTAGTTTTTTAAAGACAAATTGTGCTAAAAATAAAATGGTAGAAATTTTTTTCTGAGACAAATAAATAAATAAAAATACATAAATAAATAATTCTGTGCCTGTGTGTGTTAAAAATGTATATGGTAAAAGTTTGTTTTATGCTTTAATTCAGTGTAAGTATTACATTTTTACTTTAAATTAGATTTTTTCTCCCCCCCAAAAAACACCCAGTAACATATACTGTACACAGCATTCGGCCATACACTGTTAATGTAATGATAAATGATGTCGCGCTACACTTTTACAATGAGTTATTATTGGTTTTTATGTTTTTAATTACTACAAATAAAATGAAGCTGAATGGAAGCAGAAGAGTTGATCTTTAATTGATCAAATACACTGTATGTATAAAGTTTACTTAATTTTTTTTTCTGTTTCCACACTATAATTTTTGATTTTGGTCAAATTAAATAAACTGATCCTCAGTGTCAGATTAAAATTGCACCATTTTATCAGTTTATGCAGAAACCCTGTTTAGCTGAGAATTTGAAACTATAACTATAAACTATAACTATAACTATTTGAACTACAACGTGTATCGCATCAATCCATAATGGTCTAGTCTGAAAACATTTCTTTTTCATATATAGCTGTAAATATTTTGATGAAAAATAAACTTTATAAATGAAACAAAGATGTAGCCTATATGTGTGAACAGTTTGAAAGCAAAACAAGATAAAAGCCTTTTTTCTTTTTCAATTACTCAAACACACAAGGTCGTCTATAACAAAAGATTTTTTTGTCTTGCAAATTCCTACATATTCTTCTT
This sequence comes from Clarias macrocephalus, assembly GCA_011419295.1. Taxonomy (NCBI): domain Eukaryota; kingdom Metazoa; phylum Chordata; class Actinopteri; order Siluriformes; family Clariidae; genus Clarias; species Clarias macrocephalus. Next base: position 6,364 of record JAAGKR010012242.1, read on the forward strand.
TTAAAAGCTTTGAACTCTTACCAGCTCCAGTTTTGCTGCATTTGGGAGCCACGATGCACTTGAGCATTTATTAAATAATACTACAACACTCAAGAGGAGTGCGAGCACTTTGCGAACAAGAGACATGAGTACAAAAGAGATGAAGAAAAAGGAAAGTATTGTTATATATTAGATTTTAGATGAAGAGGAATAAGAAAGCTTTTTTCATTGAGGAGCTCATGACATTTATATTCATCTTCATAAAAATCCACTTTTCTTCAAGGTCGCTGTTTCTGTTGTGCCTCTGAAACATCTATTCGCACAGATAGATGCATCAGACATAACATCCTGTTTACTGAGACGTAAAATAAAAATTTTAAAAATTATTAAAATTTAAACTCAGCGAATCTCTGTCCAGTTAGTTACACCTGTGAGTTTCTCATTATTTCTAATTATTATTATTGTTGTTGTTATTATTATTATTATTTAGGGTATTAAATAGTTTTATTCTTTTGAGATCCAAAACTAGCATAGCAATCACAAATAACATCAAACAATAGCAGACTGGATTAAAATGAGTCAAAAAATTCTTTATTTAAAAAAACCCACAAGTTCAGACGAGTCCTGCACATTACACACATACACACAATTTAAACGTACATATGTGAAGACTTGATGGACTTTGGGTTTTCCATTCTGTAAACTTCGAACGTTGATGTTGGTGATGTTTAAAGCGTTCAGCAGGTGGGACTCAGTACTGTCTGCATTACACATTTCAGTCACACGGGGGAGCGAGTTAGTTTCCCTTAAATGCATTTATTTGATACAAAAGGTAAATTTTACTTTTAATGACGACATTTAAAATGAACACATGCAGATGAAGTTGGGATTTATCAGATGTAGTGTTCAGATTATCTCAGAAATCACATGTTTACCATGCAAGCTAATGAAGTGTTGTGTAAATGACAATAAAAATGATTAAGAAATATTAAATTAGTTATTTATACATACATAATGTCTCTTGGTGAACTGGGCCATTTTTCAAATGGGTCTATAGACAGAAAAATAATAAAAATTTGTGAAACACCCCTTTAAAAAATAATTTAAAAAATATATATATAAGGAAAGACATTAATTAAAGAACAGAAAGAATAAAGGTGATGAGCCATCACACACATACTGTACAGCAGAACCTCTTCATACGGACGTTCTTCAATTTTTGATTTAGAACTGAAAATTTTCAAGAAATGTGTCGATTCTTAAGGTGGTGTAGGCGAGGCATGAATGCAGAGGTTAAAATGGTGAAGATGGTTTTTATTAATAATAAAGAAACAAACAAACACACTTAACTTAAGAACAAAACAAACATAAGTCACTACAAACTGACCAAAACAAAGAGCTCAACTAGACTAGCATCAAACTAAATAATCTACCCAACACATAACAAGTTTATTACTTCAACAGATGCAAGACAAATAATAACTCAAACAAGCTATTTATAAAGAAACCAACTCGGTTCAGGTGAGCGCTCCCTTCACGTGACCGAGGTGCATCCTGGGAAATGAAGTGAAACTTAGGAAAACTACAAAAGAAACACAAACGAGTCTCTGGGCGCCAGGCGCCCTCTAGGGGTTCTCCATGACAGACACATCACTCTGTACTGTACAGTGCTAAGCCGTATATATACTATATATAACTGTTATACTGAACTGCCTGCCACCCAACACACAGTATGAGTGCAGATCAAGTCCTGCTCTCCGTTATCACCCAGATGAGGATGGGTTCCCTGTTGAGTCTGGTTCCTCTCAAGGTTTCTTCCTATCACCATCTCAGGGAGTTTTTCCCTCAGCACCGTCGCCCTCGGCTCGTTCATCAGGGACCATCTGATCATATTTGATTCCTACACATTCACATTTCATACAAACTTCAATAATTCTTTTGATTGTGTAAAGCTTCTTTGCGATGATGAAAATTGTTAAACGCTCTATACAAATTAAATTGATTTTAATTGAATTGAATATACTGTATATGTGTGTGTGTGTGTGTGTGTGTGTGTGTGTGTGTGTGTGTTTATTAAAAAAACAGCAAAACAAATAAAATACTCTAATGGTACAAAAAATCACTTGTAATTTAGTAAGTTCTTGCTCTTCGTAGCTGCGTGGCCTCGCAGGGATGAACGGCAGTTTGGTTTTACTGAGATTGAGTTTTAGCTGATTGAACTCTGAGATTAGGATGGAAACCTGAGAGTTTGCGTAAGTTGCGGTCATCTGCATAACAATGGTATGAAAAGCTGTGTGAGGATATGACCTTACCAATACCAATAGACCCCGGGTATAGAGGGAAAACAGAAGAGGACCAAGTACTGAAACTTGTGGGACGCCACTGGAGAGTTGGCATGGAGTAGATGTGGATTCCCTCTATGTTACCTCATATGACTGACCTTCTAGGTAGGAAGCAAACCACTGGCATGCCGTGCCACCATGTTCCCTCCAATCCTCAGCACTGCTTGGCTGGTCCCGCCATCTCTCAGAGATCGTGGAAGACATGCATCTAGAGAGTTTTCTTTTCGAGCACCTACAGGAGGTGGTGGGATGAACTTCATCTGGGTGTCTGTACAGCCGTGTCACTGGCAATCTTCAAGTGACGACTAAAGTCCTATCTGTCCCGTTGATATTCAGGTGTGAATGAGTGACGGTGAATCTGTGAGAGAGTGTATAAACTCTATTTTATAGATATATAAACATAGAGTGTAATGTTCGTAATGAGAGAGAGTACATAGAGAGTAATGCTGTAGGTACAGGAGCCGTGTGTGGTTAGAAGCGAGAGTGTAAGGGGTTAAAATGTTCAGCGCACTGTAATCTCGTTTCTATTCCTGTGTGTTTTAGAAGGTAATTAGCTGCTTGTTACAGCTGAGGTGGAACACAAAATGGCAAAAAAAGAAAAAGAAGGAAAAACATGCGCTAATCCAACTTGACTTTTCATTTATGAACCCTTCATTTATTTCACACACACTGAGATCAGGTCAAAAATAACTTTAATCATCTTTTAATGAGTGAATTTCATTCACTCTGTAGGTTTTCTTTTCTTTCTTTCATTCATTCACGGCACATTTAATTACAGCTCCACATACTTCATGCAGCTCCGGAGACACGACACAGAAGGACGACGGTGAGAAAGAAAAACACACAAATGAGATTGAAAAAAAATAATAAATCTGAATGAAGAAAATGCTGAAATTTGGCCAGATTTCCCACAAGTCTGTCCGTGTGAGTTAAAATGATCAGATTGCGAGGCACGGTCAAACCTGACAGTCTTTGGAATGTGGTGTTATTTATTATTTGAGGAATGAACTCCTTGATATGACATGACTCAGGATTTATGATCACAAGGAAGCAGAAATGCCTCAGGGCTACGTGAAGTGCTTCACAAAAAACAACAACAACAACAACAACAAAAACATGTTTTTCAAAAGGAACAGCAAATAAATAAAAGACAATGTTAGCCGACAGGTGCTAATCGCAGACGAGATAAAAAACTAAGGCACTGCTGATGAACAGTTTCATCAGCATGTTGATTAGAGCTGATTGGGTGTTTCAGCCTGTAAAATGCTAAATAACACACAGTGTTAGCATTTGTTTGCTAACATTAATTAATGCACATGTTTATATAATTGATCCCAAACAATGATTTTAGATTAAACATATTCTCAGTAATATTATAACTAGTACCCACCTGTAAAATATGATGGTATTAAAATACTTGTAGTAAAACACATGCAGTTCCTCAAATGACCACTAGGCTTCAAAAGTGAGTCAACTCCCATAGAGAATTCCCTCGTGTTATGATGTCCGACTTTACAATTGAAATTAACATGTTTACAGCCTGGTTAACAAAAATATATATATTTTTTGGTCTATGCATAATTAGGGACATTTTGAGTGACAACTAAATTACGAGTTTCAAACCGCTAGCTGTCTGCTATGCATTACTTCAGCTAACCAGCTAACTAGAACTGTTGTAGTTTACCTTACCACAAGAAACTTCGGAGTTGACACGGGACGACGTGTACAGTATGGATAACGGAGTTCAATCAAAAAATATAAAATAACATTAGCCACCTTAGCATTTTAGCTAAGTTAAAGCTAAGCTAGCTAGCTAGTGGTAACTGAGGTAAGTACATGTATTCTGACCAACAGCCTGGCTTTGTTAGTTCCACCCGTTTGCTCTTTCATGGTACCCATTAGGTGGAGTCAGCGCCTGCCGAGATAGTGATGACCAGAGCTCCAACAGCTTCAAACCCGATCTTCAGAAAACCTCTGGAGGGTTTGTCCCGGTCAGTTTCTGCAGTATGTGTGTCACACGGGAAAAAATTTTGACACTCATAAAATCAAAATTGAAATGAACAAGACCCAGCTACATAAAGCAGAATAAGTCTCGGCTCGGCTAGTATGAGACGCCGAGCGCGACTGTGTTGACAGTGTTAGCGTGAAGCTTTGGAGGCTGATCGCTGGGGACAGAGTGAACAGTAATGACGAGGAGGTGAGAGACCTGGACAAGATAAAAAACTGAAGCTCTGCTGACGAACAGTTTCATCAGCATGTTGATTAGAGTTGTTTAAAATAAAACAGAGCGAGAGAGAGAAGAGAGAGAGAAGAGAGATTGTTACAAAGATAAATTTTCTGCAGATGTTCCAGACGTGATTTTATTGATTATAATGAAACAGCTGTTGGAGGATTTTATTAAATAGAAAGAACAGATCCAGAATGCTGCACGTCCTTCAGAAGAACCTTTATTCCACCAAATATGGATCAAACAGAATTAGTTTAGTGCTGCAACTGGTCTGTTGCATCAGTAGCTCGGGTTTAGGGAGTGGAACAGCGCCATGAATAAAACCCACTCGCTGTTCCCGACGTGGCCTCCAGGCAAATCGGATGTACTTATTTATCAGAAACAGCACGGCAGGTTATGTGCATATTTAAAATGTAAAAACAGATCAAGGATCGCAAATTAACAGCACATAATAAAAGTAGCAAAACACTGATGCGTCACCGAAACGTTTTCTTTGGGTTACAGAAAGATATCTGCTGGGAAAAAGTGGCAATGTAAAAAAAAAAAAAAAAAAAAGCTTGAAGACTTCAGACAGAAGTGCATGAACAGGCAGTCATCGGTTGCCAGGGGGCACTGTAAGACTGTGGTATGTTTTGTAAATGATGTAACTTTTCTTGTCCGTTTGTTCACAGTGAGTCCACAGTTATGTTCAGCCTTTTTCTGGGCGCCCCCTTGTGGTCTGCAATTTTTACACAGTGACAGAGCGCAGGATGAAGCAGGATGGACTTTAGAGCTAGCAAAGTTTCCAAAAACTGAGCCGCTGATGCTTATGCACTTTACGAAGGCCCCTCGACGTTAATGGTGGTGACAGTGGCCATGTAGCAGCGTTGAAACAGCCGCTCGGGGTCGGGGGGCTGGTTGTCACAGTGCAGTTTGCCTCTCAGAAAATGCTTGCGGAAGCCTTGGGGTCCAGACGGAGCGCTGCGCTGACTCGACTCCTCCTGAGGACCGCCCTCAGACCCTGCAAAGCAAACGACTGCATTTAAAATGCTTAACCATAACGCGTTATTCCAAGAAGAACATGAAGAACAAAACCTTATAAGCAAGCTTTTACTTTACCATGTTGTATAAAATCTCTTAGCAAATCTGTACAGAAAAAAATATCATAAAGAAAAGTAAAGTTTTGAAGGAAGTAGAAGAGATGATTAATGCCTCTAGCTATTACAGCTAGCTCACTTTGCTAATCTACACAGTGGGACTAAAGCTACACACATGTAATAAATGTATATTATATAAATGACTTTTTACTCTTTACATTGATCAGTCATAAAGCCACTTAGGGTTTGAGTTCCCTGTGTGCCACCAGGACAGATCAGGAACCTCAGGGTGTGGCTGCGCAGAGCCTCTGGGGGGGAAAGTGGTGTCTGACACCAGAGAAACCTTTGGGTGCTGTGGGTTGTGAGGTCAGCAATCAGACTTGTTTGTCACTATGTTGCGGAACGGCTGGCCTTTGGTTCCCGCAGGCGTGGGTGATTATTATATGGCGATTCTCAGATCATTGTGTGCCCTCATACCCCATTTTCCAGCATTCCTCCCTGCCTTGACTTTTGGATCTCGACCCACGCTCTGCTTTACGGACCTTGCTCACGTCTCACGTTTTGGATTACTGCTTCTTCGGATGTCAGAATATCGACCCTCGTTCATTTTTCATGACCACGATTCAGGATCACGGACTGTATTTGAATTCTCGACTTTGAACCACGCACGCTCACGATTATTCCCCACTGTCCAAACTTGCATTCAGCGCACGCCGGCTCTTCACTCCCACACTCTCTGCTCAAGGCTCGCGCCGTGCCTCTTTTCATTCACAAAACTATCAGCACGTTGTTCATCACACCCGGCGCTGTTTTCCATATGCACCCTGCTCTTGGATCCACCTCGCCCGCTTGGATCGTGACAGATTGCTTTAATGCGAGCCCTCATGTCACCCTGCACTAAATATATACCACATGGCTGTGACCATACCTAACTGTTATCTGTCTCTTCCTCCCTTTTTCTCTCTCTGTCGGGCTACAGATGTCGCTAATGAGCTGCCAGTGATCCAGACCCCCTCTGCCCTCTGGACCAGTCTGACTCGTTTGGTGCCCCGCTTCTGGTTGGACATCTTGTCACATGGATGTCCCGTGTTGACTCTTTGGGATGGGTGTGGTGATTGGGGACGGTGATTGGGGACGGTTCCACTTTACCATGTCCTGGCCTGGGCTGATGCAGACAGCTGTTCTCTGTGGACTTGTGACAGCAGTCACTCGATAGTTCAGTGAACCTGCTCTCCGTTATCACCCAGATGAGGATGGGTTCCCTGTTGAGTCTGGTTCCTCTCAAGGTTTCTTCCTATCACCATCAAAGTGAGTTTGTCGCCCTCAGCTCGTTCATCAGGGACCATCTGATCATTCTGATTCATACACATTTTTCTCACATTTTATACACATTTCCAGAATTTTCTTTTGATTCTATAAAATAGTTTTGAGACAATGACCATTGTTAAATGTGTTGTACAAATCAAATTTAATTGAATATACAATATAACTTCTGCTGTAGTGGTCACTAAATGTCGTTCTTACCCCAAGACAAATCATATGCAGGTACAGACCGTTCTGGACTGCTGTACTACAATAAAGAGAACTGTTATCTTTCAAATGAGACCCAGCTACAGAGTGTGTGTGTGTGTGTGTGTGTGTGTGTGTGTGTGTGTGTGTGTGTGTGTGTGTGTGTGTGTGTGTGTGTGTGAGTCCTTACCCGGCACCTGCAGTGTGAGACCATTATCGAGTCCTCTGGGTTTGGTGGCAATAAACAGGTAACAGAGCACACACAAGGTGATGATGAAGGCCAGTAGCACCACAGCAGCTATGGACAAACCCACCAGGGCACCAACACTGAGAGAGAGAGAGAGAAGGACAGAAACATATACATTTAAACAGAGAAGGAGAAAGACAGAAAAGGAAAAAACAGAGAGAAGGAGAAATGATAGAGACAAAGAAAGACTTTAGAAATAAAAAATTGGAAGATTGCGCTACAAAATTATTGGCACCCTTCATTTTTCTTTATTATTTCTTTGGTTCCTTTTGTGTGGGTTACATGCATATCTATCCATCCATCCATCCATCCATCCTGTCCGTTGGTTTAAAGTCAGCTTTACCTAGCAGATCTTACCTGATGATTTAGTTTTAGCGCTCACCCTGACATGTCGTCAAATTCAACAAATTAAAACAAAACAAAAATTTCTCCAGCTGAAAGCACAGCCGAGCTCAGAACCTGACCCTGATGAAGGCTAGATAACGATTAACACACACCGTGCATGAATAAAGATGAGATTGTTCGACGCCTCCGCTGCGTGTGAACGAGGTAACGCTTAGCGTCGCTTCTGTGGTGAAAGACGGATACGTGTGTGTGGAGAAAACAGAAGAAATGACAGAAAAACGAGCCTTCACTCTCTATTCAAACTCATCATCAGTCACCGCATCGTGCACTTGAATGTATGTTTCGGGAAAGAGCTGGATTTCATGATCGTATTACTCAAGGTTAAAATGACTTCTGTACAAGCGTAACATGACACATGATGATAGTTAATTAGTGGAGGATAAGGAAACTAATTAGCCTTCATTTGGATAACAAACCAGTGAAGGTTTGTCTTTGCTGTCTAGCTGATATAGACTGAAATCCCTCTGCTTTAAATTCTCTTAAATTCTTTATATTTTAAATGTTTTGTAACAAAGATATACAGTACAGAGCAAAAGTTTGGACACCCCTTCTCATTCAGCGACTTTTCTTTCTTGTGTTCTTTCTTGTGTTCTTTAGCCCAAACGCGTCTCTTCTGCTTGTTGCCTGTCCTTAGCAGTGGTTTCCTAGCAGATCTTCTACCATGAAGGCCTGATTCACACAGTCTCCTCTTAACAGTTGTTCTAGAGACGTGTCTGCTGCTAGAACTCTGTGTGGCATTGACCTGCTCTCTGATCTGAGCTGCTGTTAACCTGCGATTTCTGAGGCTGGTGACTCGGATGAACTTATCCTCCGCAGCAGAGGTGACTCTCGGTCTTCCTTTCCTGGGCCGGTCCACATGTGAGCCAGTTTCTTTGTAGCGATTGATGCTTTTTGTGACTGCACTTGGGGACACTTTCAAAGTTTTCCCAATTTTTCAGACTGACTGACCTTCATTTCTTAAAGTAATGATGCCACTCGTTTTTCTTCACTTAGCTGCTTTTTTCTTGCCATAATACAAATTCAAACTCCTTGAATGAGAAGGTGTCCAAACTTTTGGTCTGTACTGTATACAGTGCTACCGCTGCATAAAAACGCCCTGCCGCACACCTTAAGAACAGAAATTTTGCCTCGGCATATGAAGCATTTTCAGCGTATGAGTGATGAACCGGATGCAGTGGAAAGCCAAATGATGCGAGTTTATATATATATATATATATATATATATATATTTTTTTTTACAAGATTTAGTGAAGACGTAGCACCATGGGAATGTTATCAAGGACAGTAGCAAGAAGAAAAGGAAGCCGCTTTCAGTTTGGTGCCGATAGGAATCATAAATTAAAGTTAAGTGAGGTTTAATGTCTATTTATTTAATATTTTACTTCATTTAGACGTCTTTTATAAATATTTTGATAGTTTTTTATATGCAGAAATATGATTATAGTGTTGGAAATTGGCAATATTGGTGATATTTTTGATTGGCTGGAACGGATTATCGGCATTTACATTATTTCCTATGAGACAATGTGTTTCACAATACGACATTTCACCTTGAGAACTCGCCTCTGGAACAGATTAAATTCGTATGCTGAGGTACCGCTGTACTTTTAAACAGCATGAGTTGTGAAATAAACAAGGCTCGGGTTAACTAATTACCACACCAACAGCCTAGCATTCATTAGCTATTTGCTGGTCATGTCAATCAGCCTTTAAAGTTAAATATCTACTGCTGTGACAATTAGACACCTTCCAATTTATCAACTGAAGATAAACTTTAGGTGGCAAATTAGCTTTATCTTTAGTTAATACATTGGATGATGTCTAATTGTCATAGGGATGTGGCATGCTACTACAGTGCTAATACAGTGAATAGTTAGTTTTGTAACATCACCAGCGACTAGCTAATGAATGCTATGTTGTTGGTGTGTAAAGCCTTGTTTATTTCACAAATCATACTCTAGCTTGCAATTTTACTATTGAAAAACACAAGGTAACTATAACGACACGGGTCTTGCGAGGGGCGGAGCAGCACAAAAATATTCTGCACTGTTCAGAACGGGCAGATCCGCAGTCTACTAACCCGCGGAGTTCTGAACAGGGAAAGGCGCGGCCACATGGACACGTGGTTGCCAGGCAACGCCGTCGTAAGGCAATTAGCCTGGACGCGCCACACCTGGCGGCGTGTTTATTTAAGCGTCCTGATACCTCCGCACTTCAGGCGATTATTTAGGTAGCACCGGTAGGGTATCGGGGCCAAAGAAAGAAAGAAAAAGAAAGAAAGATAGATAGAAAAGAAGCGAGCAGAAAATTTAGAGACAGAGGCAAAGACCACGCTGGCGCAAGAGAGAGAGCGAGAGAGAGACAGAGAGAGAGAGAGAGAGAGACAGTGAGAGAGAGACAGCGAGAGAGAGACAGAGAGAGAGAGACAGAGAGAGAGAGACAGAGAGAGAGAGAGAGAGAGACAGTGAGAGAGAGACAGCGAGAGAGAGACAGAGAGAGAGAGAGAAAGACAGAGAGAGAGAGAGAGACAGTGAGAGAGAGACAGAGAGGGAGAGACAGAGAGAGAGAGACAGAGAGAGAGAGAGAGAGAGACAGAGAGAGACAGAGAGAGACGGAGAGGGAGAGACAGAGAGAGAGAGAGACAGAGAGAGAGACAGAGACAGAGAGAGACAGAGAGAGAGAGACAGAGAGGGAGAGAGAGAGAGAGACAGAGAGAGAGAGAGAGAGACAGAGACAGGGATAGAGACAGACAGAGAGAGACAGAGAGACAGGGAGAGAGACAGAGAGAGAGAGAGAGAGAGACAGGGAGAGAGACAGAGAGAGAGA
>JAAGKR010012243.1:0-16972 GCA_011419295.1 Clarias macrocephalus
TTGTAACAGAGCACTGGTGGCTCAGTGGTAGGTGTTTCACCTGCCATGCGAAAGGACCGGGTTCGATTCCCAGCCGCTGGATGAAGCGGCTGTCCCAAGCCCAGATAAAAATGGAAGGGTTGTTTTCATAAGGCCACCTGCATAAAAAAATTCATACTCATTCATATTAATCGTTATTTACTTGCATTACTGAGTAGCCTAACTCATTCTATAATTATTTTTTTTTATTTGTTGCAAATTAAATACATCGTTGTTGGTCTTTCACCTCCTCCTGGCAATGGGTCGCCACAGCGGTTTGTCACAAGTTTTTATCTCAGATGCCGTTCTGAACACTAACCTCCCAGTTTTATTGAGGTTTGGGACAGGCACTGCATCCAGTGGCTGGGAATCGAACCTGGGCCTTTCACATAGCTGGCGAAACGCCTACCACTGAGCCATCAGTGCTCTGGTACCAAACTGCCCAGATTGGTAAGAATTATACTTACAGCATCATGTGAAGACAGACCAATCCACCATCTTGATTAAAACAATTTAATGTGGGCAGTTTACATGTGCATTGATGATGTCGGACACACAGTCGCTCGGCTGAAAGATTTGAACTTTAAGGAGTTCAGCTAACTTGAAAAGTGTCATTTCTACAAACTCATAAATAGCAAAAAGTTCTAAATACTCACCAAGGTCTATTAGTTTGAACTAATTGTAATTACTTAGGTTAACAGTACTCAATATGTTTAATTATTCTGAGCATTAGGGTTTACAGTGTAGCTGTGAGGAGGATTTCAAAATGACTTGGATAGCAATACTGGTCGTGCCTTTTTTAAGATTGAGGAGAAATTATTAATAGGATGTTATGAGGTTCTGGGTGATGAAGGATGGAGACAGGAAGATGGTTGTGAGCACTTTCTTATTTATTTACATTTAGGCATTTGGCAGATGCCCTTATCCAAAGCGACTTACATATGTATTTTATTATACATGTGAGCTGGGTTAAGGGCCTTGCTCAAGGGCCCAACAGGGACAACAGCAGTCATGGAATTTGAACCAAGATTCTTCCAAGATGTGTTGCTTCTTCTACAATTAACATAGAAATGACCAGACAAAAAACATCTACATTGTTTTGTCAAGTTACATTGTCAAAATTAGTGTTTATTTTATAGTTGATTCTTAGATACAGGCCCGGCTGCTCAGTAAGACCTATAGAAACATCTTTAACCCCACTTGAAATACTTTTGCCAAATAATGGAGCGTATAAAAAATACCATTAAAGAAACTTCAACTGTTACTTGACATTTGTGCAACTTTTGACACCACTGATCATACAGTACTAATCATTTTGATAGAGTAAAAAAATGTTGTAGGAGTTACGGGAACGGCCCTTTCCTGGCTCAGGTTTTATTTAATCATTATCAGTTTGTAGATGTAAACGGTGTCTATTCTATGGGAACTGAAGTTGAATGTTGGTGTATCACAGACTTCGGTTTTAGGCCCACTGCTATTTGGCCTTTTATGTGCTTTCTCTGAGCAACATAATGGTTATTATGCCAATGAAGCACAGTTATGTGTCTCAGCAAAAGCAGATAAACACCAGTTGAGGAATGTGTGAAGTAAATTTAACACTGATTGCTAATTACTTTTGCATATTTGCCACACTTAATAAGGACATACAAAATACAGTTTTTAAATGATTTAATTTAAGCTGTCAAAAACCTACCTGGCCCTATGCGAAAATGTAAATGCATCCAGACTGCAAAATTATGAATGAACTGTAATTGGCCACATTTTTAAGATAGCTGACTTGCACCCCCAGGTCTGATTACGTACTTAGCTCAATTATTCCAAGAGCACAATGACGAACAATATCTAAAGAACTGCAGGCCTCACTTACCTCAGTTAAGGTCAGTGTTCATGATTCAACAATAAGGAAAAGACTGGTAAGAATGGCATCAATAGGTGAGTTCCAAGCCGAAAGTCACTGCTGATCAAAAAGAACACAAAGACTTATCTCACATTTTTGATTTTCGGACTTTTTCGAAGCTGTGTCTCCCATTAAATCTGGCATAAAATTAACACAGGCTTTATACACACATACACAGAACATCTTCACCAAAACCAGACAACATGAGCACATCACCCCTATCTTATCCACACTGTACTGGCTCCCAGTTTTAAATGCCTTGTTAAAAGTGGTTTATAAATATAGAAACTGGCTATTCTCCTACCATGTATAGACTTTCTGCATTCGGCTGCAGTGACAACTATTTACTTCATCTCCAACCTTCTGAAAAAAGTGCTGCAAAGCAGAAACCAATGAAATGTTTAGCACAAATGGGGAGAAATAAAACATAGGTAACTTCAACTAACAGCCAGTGTGATCATCAAACATAGCAACCATTATCAAATTTGACTACTAACCATACTTAGCAAGTAATCATTACTGTCTAGTAGGTAAAACCACAACTGGCTTAATAATTTACAGTATTATGCTAAGAACGATTTATCCTGAAGGTTAGTACATAGTTCTTAAAATTGTCCCTGTGAAACATCTTTATAAAAATTTACCAGGTATGTTCAAGTCAAACCAAGATCAGGACAAGACCATTATCTAGGCAGTAATAAAATGATGGGCTAAGACTATAAGTGTAGTAGGGGATCGTATAGAGGAAAGGTAGTTTTTTTTTTTTTCTGTTATGACTGTGTTCTATTATTCTGCACAATCACAAGTCCTGATTTGACTTGAATGCCCCATGTAAAATGCAAACAAACTGTGTTAACCTGTTTAACAAACTTCCATTGCTTAGCCCCTATTTTTGCTGCTGCTGAAACTGCTATACATTTCCTATTTTCTGCATTCTGACATAATAAAAAATAATAAAACAATTGACAAAAACATTTGGAGCAAAGAAAATTTCAAACCAAGAACCATTTCAAAGATGCAAATTCTATGTGTGATTGTGTCTAAAAATCATAGAATATAAGCTGAACCTAGAATACTACACTGTGAATACTTCACACTCAGGTCACATTAACATTATAATTCTGATGTTTGATGTAAGCATTAAGTGAAGATCTTGGCCTGTATCTGCAGGAATTAGCACATTATCCTGCTGCCACATGATTGGCTGAATAGATTATTTAAATAATCATTTTAAATGTAAACACAGCATTAACCAGAGGTTTAAGAGAGTGCTATCTTAAGACCAAGAAATAAAAAATAAAAATGAAAATATTACATAAATAAAGAAATAAATAAATAAACAAACAAACTATGTAGGTCTATAGCCACTTTTTTTTAATAATTGACAAAAACTGTTAACAGTTTGTTAAATGAGATGAAGCAGTGTTGAAATGAATATGAATAAATATAAGTGGGTGGAGCTACCTACTGTACATTTGGAGACATTAGAGACAATTTCAAGCACACAACACTGGCATTTATCTCTTAAGCTAGAGGTCTAAACTAAACCGTCAGAATAACAATGTTACCGTCCTTCTTGCCTTTTATCACTGCTGCTCATATTGGTAAGTGTTATACTTGAATATTATACTTCAGTGAATTATTAATTAATGATTATCTTTATTTTGATATAATGTGTTAACAGGTGTGGCTGCTGACAACAGCATCAACCCAAACCAAACCCCCGTATCTGTAACTGAAGGCAGTAACACCACACTGTCCTGTACATACACTGGTATCTCCTCTGGTATCAACAAAATCCTGGATCAGGACCTGATTTTCTGCTGATGATAAATGAAGCCTCTGACATTATCATATACTCTCATCCACCTCATCCACGATTGTTCATTAAACTCCACAAAACACACAAGAAAGTGGATCTGCTCATCTCCTCTGCTGCTGTATCAGACTCTGCACTGTACTACTGCATAAACTATAATTACTACATGTAAGATTACAGTAAATGTGTTGATCTGCAGCAGTTGATTTGTTCCGTGTTGTTTTGGTGACAAGTCACTGCAAGCATCGCAACAACAGCAGGACTTCCTGGGTGTGGCGTTTTAGAGATGTACTTTCAATATTGTTGGGAAAGAAACAGACACTGTTTCTCTGAAATGTTCATATGCATCAAGCAGAGATTACATTTGGCTTTACTGGTACAAACAATATACTAACAGCACTCCAGAGTCTTTACTGTATAAAGGTTCAAAGTCATTAAGTTCTCAAGGGTACAATCCCCCTGGCACTAAATTCAAGGCAGAAACAACCTCAGACTCTGAGCCCATATTCTGCACTGTATAACTGTATTTTTAGCATAGGTTCACTGTAAAACAGTAAGAGACTGTGCAAAAACATTAAACATGGTTAATTTAATTGTATATGTCCAATACACTTCCTTTATCTAAACTATCAATTATCAACAGGCACCAAACTGTGGTAACATTGAAGCACTTGAAGAAACCTGAAAAAGTATAGAGGGATTGTGCCAGGTGTTACCGGTGCATAGTGTTTTAAATCAAATGTACTTCGTTGGACAGTATACAACAGAAGACAAATCATATATTTTAGGAAGAGATATCGTTTTGTACAATTTAGAGAAAGCTGATAAGGATCAGATAATTTGGAGATGTCTAAACAAAGGTGTAGGATAATGTAGTGAAGGTGAATAATATTCTCTAATTGCTTTAGAGCAACACTGCCAACCATGCAGAAAATATCACAATGACATAAATCATTTAGTCTTACATTGGTAGGTGACAACAAGATACAGATACATACGGTACCTGCTTATCTGCATTAGTGGTCTCATGAGGTTATAACACAGTTCTGAAAAGAACAGGATGGAGTGTACAGAACCAGGCACAGCAAACACAATAGTGTAAACTCTGACCAGTATATGGCCAGACGGTCCTGCGAGCTTCCTTGAACACCACCTATCGTCATCGGCCAAACTGGCCCCTCCCAGTTCTCATTGGCATGGCAGCATGTGGGTATCTCCTGGACACTTCTTGCATGGGCGGCCTTCCAAGCCGGGAGTGGAAGCCTTGTACACTTCTTCGGCGAAAGAGTGACGAAATCCGGCTCTGTTTGAGAGTTCCAGTGCCAAGGCGAGCTCCAGCAGTGCTTGCAGCTGTCTTCAATGCAGCAATCAAAGACAGCATTCCATTCTCAATTTGAAGTCCCTGGCTTGTTGTATAGCCCGAGATCCATTATTGAGGATTAACCATCAGCTGAAGGGGGACGCTGCCTACCTAGTGAGCTCCAGAGTGAGCAGTGAGTGAAATTTAGGTGCATGCCACAACATATAATAAAACTGCGAAGCTGCCATGTCTGTACATTTAAGTAATAGAATTTTTGTCTGTTTGTTTGTGCACGCATCAGATAAAGTTCAAGTTTCTTTATTTGTACCAAAGGTAAAATTGATTTGCAGTCAAAAGTCCTCATTCACAACACATACAGTACAAACAAACCACACATAAGCTTTAGACATAAGTGCACAAACACAATTCTTCATGTGTCCAATTCTCCCTTAAATATCTATTCATATCTTATTTAACTGTCTAATCTCTGCTGGAATGAAACTATTGTTATATTGTTTAGTTCTACAACTTGACAGCAAAAACCTGCGACCGGAAGGAAGAAGACGAAACTCTGCATGTAAGGGACGGGTAAAAAATTTAATTTGTTATTCTCCTTAGCTGCCTAGTGTACACAGCCTCCAAACTGACCAATGACACCCCAATCAGCCTGCTGGACCACTTAAGTACCTGATTTAGAATATTTTTATTCTTGACCGAAAGATTTCCAAAGCATGATGCCAGAGAGAATGATAAAACTGATTCAAGAAAAACACAATAAAATAAAATCATCATAGATTTATCAATATGAACCATGACCTGTTTCATTATCATGAAGTTGACTGACAATGACCGAGTCATCTGCATATTTAATGTGTTTTAGGGGAGTTAGACTTAGGAACAAGCACTACCACAGCCTCCTTCCAAACTTTAGGTACCTGTTGTTCCTGCAGAGATTTATAAAAAAAATATATTCAAATATAGGACATAATTCCTTTGCACAGATTTTAAATGTGCGACCACATATATTATCTGGTCCTTTACTTTTATTCACTCTTACTGAGAGAAATGCCTTCTGCGCATCTCTTTGTATAATAAAGTGCTGTCCATCTGTGAGCTCACTATTCCACTCCCGAATTTCCTTATTAAAATCTAAAACATTAAAATGATTACAAAAATGGTTAAGAGAATTAGCTAACTCAAAATCAGTATTGTAGCCAGCTAAATTAATCAAGCTGCTACTTTTTGGATTATGAGGACCTGTTATGGTAAAAAACTACTGAACACATTTTTCATGGGATTTTCACATGTGTTTTTGGCCAAGCTTGAGTTAACAGGCTTTGTTTGATCACAATCAGCACACGGTAAACACCATTATCATAAAAAAATAATAATAATTTGATAAAACTTGAAAAAAGTATTAGTTCGTTTCAAATTTCAACAGATTGCACTGTGCATTTTTAAATATACACTCATGAGTTTTCAACTGAAATCTACTTAATAAACATGTTCTCACAGCTTAATTCCATGCACTTCATGATGCCACGTAAAAAAAAATTTAAATCGTATGGCGCTGTACATTTTTAATGCACACTTATGAGTGTGCAATTGAGTTTTAAAATGTACTGGTCAGTTAAAGTATGTCTGTCAATTTGTGATAAATATACACTTCTAAAATTGAACAAAGTCGTGGGCACAGCAAATAATCCTCACTCATGCACTAACTGGCTATACTGCTTAATTCTGGGGTACAGGCTGAACAAAGTGCTAATTCTTTGCAGGGCACCCACACACCCTATGGGAAACTAGGGAACACCAATTAGCCTAATCTGCATGTTTTTGGACTGTGGGAGGAAACCCACCAAGCACGGGAAGAACATGCAAACTCCATGCACACAGAGGCAAGAATCAAACCTGGCTGGGAATCAAACCCAAATCCTACAAGTGCATGGTGACATTGGTAACCACAAATAATAATTACAAAAGAATAATAACAATATTTAGGTAGTAATTGTTGATCAGTAACAGTGGAATACATTTCAATTGTACTGGTGAACCCATTTACTGTTAATGACACTGTGAAGTGATTATCTGGCCACACACTCCCAGGGTGTGGCCTTCTCACAATGTTTCCCATCACAGTGTAAAACTCCGCATGTACAGCACCATTATATCGAACCATCACAGAGCTGTGTTTCAGAAATGGCTCAACTATACTACTTACTGTACATAGTGAGATACACACCACTGATTCTCACCGTGGTTACAGGTAATTCATTTACATCAGTTAATTAATTACATTAACTAATACTTATGTACATACTAATGTATACAGTACACTAATACTGTATGTCTTAAATAATTAATTTACAGTATTAAGTCAATGTTTGGGGAATTTTTTTTATATTGTTTTTATATTAATACTATTTCTTCATCTATTTCTGTACATTTATAACAGGGAGTTTTGCAGCTAAAATTGGGCCAAAGGATGAAGATACCAATGTTGTCAGAAAAGTAACAGACTCTGTTTCTCTAAAATGTTCATATAAATCAAGCACTGAATACATTAGACTGTACTGGTACAAACAATATCCTAACAGTACACCAAAGTTTTTACTGTATAAAAATGTAAAAACAAGTTGGGATGAGCAAAATCCGTCTGGTCCTCGATTCAACACAGAAATAATCTCTGATTCTACTAAACTTAATATCAAAGATCTGCAGCTCTCAGATTCTGCACTTTACCACTGTGCTCTAAGGGAAGGTGCACAGTAATACAGAGACAATAAGAGGCTGTACATAAATCTAAAACATGTTACATTAAAGTTAAAAGGTATAGATCAAAGCTACAGTACTTCCTTTACCAACTTGTTATCAGTTAACCACATAAAAACAACCAAAAAATTATTATAATAATAATAATAATATTATATCAACAACTGAAACTAAAAAGAAAGAAGGATTTTGTTAGGCGATACGTCTCATTCTGTAATGTAGAATATACACAGAATATACACAGGTCTCAGAGCTTCACCAAAAAGTGTGTGTTAATCCTCCATCTGAAATAACACCCAGATTCATACCTCAAGCACCTGTTGCTTTTCTTACTGTGTCACAAAAGTTTTTGCTGAAACCTGGAAAAAGAAGCATCAAAATTAAGCTAGCTTAGCTGTTTATGGTTAGCTCCTAATCCTTAGCCTGCACATCTATAGGGTCATTAGATCTGCCTCCTTGTTTTCACTTGTATATCACTTCACAGGTAAAAATAAATAAATAAATCATACAAACATTGTCATACAACATTGTGCAAAATTCAAGCGACCGACACCTGTCTGCTCTCACGTTCTCGCACACTTTACCCCAATATTTACTTGATAAGAATGCAACTAGGGCCAGCAGGGATGGCAGGTTGTCTTGTGCAGGACATCATGTCTTCCTTTGAGCTTTTTGATCCAGATTTAATCCTGAAAATCATTCTGGATTGCAGTAATTTAGAAGGGAGGCATATTTTTTGGAATGAGGGGAAAATGGGTGGACTAAACCCATTCACATGCCCCCTTTGGGGCTCTTATCCTTGCTGGAGTTTTCAGGTCCAAGAGGGAATCCACAGGATCCAAGTAGAAGAACATTTCCATGCAACAATGTCCCTGAAAAACTTTCACATAATTTCCAGGATTATCCACTTTGATAAACAAAATGACAGACCAGCTTGACGGCGGGGAGAGAATCAAGCTGCCATCAGGATGGTGGCAAAGATGTAGACCTTAACTCCATTGAAAATCTGGATTAATGTTAAATGAATGTGACTCTGGACAGAGGTTATGACTTTGCATAAGCTTATTAAATTAATGGCACATAAAATATGTAACTTTTTTTTTTTTTTGACTGGGCAGTACAAAGCCCGCTAAAAACAAAAGGTAATTTATTGGGCAACATCAAGCAGGAAAGCTATTTGAAATTAAATTTGGTTCTGGATTCAAAACATTTTCAAAACCTCATAGTACTGAACTGTGCATTTGTGGGAGTTTTCCTTCCCTTATGGCACAGCCATATCACAGGAAACAAACTGTGAAAGTATGGCTCTGGGAGCAAAAAAGAATCATTTTCACAAATGAACTGGACACCACTGGCTACCATATTGGCACTGGACTGACTGCAGGCTGTTACCAAAAATGATTTAGCATGGAATCTAAATCAAAACCAACATTATTTGGTGGATCATTTTGTGGAGTATATTTATATAAATACAATATTTATTATTTAGTTACATTTTTATTTCCCAAGATGAGGTTTAATGTAATGCCAGGAGGAAGTCATCTTTCAGCAATAGTGGTGGCACAGTCATGCTGTGCTGTGGGTGAAGCTTTCTGAATATTTAAGATGTTAACATAATAGATTCCATTTCAAAAGCTATACTCGATGCTATGGGAATGGCTCTTTGTTCCACTGTTTGTGAAGCACGTGCATATCAAACACGCCAAACTTTGGCTTACAGTATATAGCCTCGGTCAGGTGGCTATGTGAAGAATTTTCCCTTGAGCCAGAGGATAGGATGCTCTTCCCCCAGACACATCTCCTCTCAAACTCCGTGAGTAATATAAACACTTTCTGCTTGCCTTTTTTTTTTTTTCTAAACTGCCGCCGCAGTATTGAAAAACAGACTGTTTGCACACATGCACACACAACGCGGTCCTTGAAGACAATAAGACCTGAGGATGTTTCCGGTTCAGACTTTATAACCTGCAGGTGCAACTCATCAGATGATCACCTGACCAAGGTTATATAAGCCAAAGTTTGGCATGTTTGATGCTTCATAACCGGTGGAACATAGAGACGTTGACATAGCGTTTTCACGCAGCATCTCGTTCCCGCTTTTTCAGAGAACAGGGTTACAGCAAAGTAACCCTAGACGTTACAGTAAACCTCTGGAGTATTTTATTTGATTAACAGTTTTCAACATGTTCGCTGTAATATTGTTCACTGTGTCTGTGGCTTTTATCTGGTGAGGTTACAGTGACTTTTTATTTCTGATAAACTAAGTGTAAAATGAGTAAAATATTTTCAAATCTGTTAACATTTTAAGGTTATATATATCCGACTTTAAATAAAATATTAGCTCTATGACACCTGATGCTGTGGCAGCTCTAGTAGAGCCACGTTTCACTCACAAAATTGTAGATGAAGGTAATAATGTTACTCTGTCCTGCAGCTACAAAAACACTGCTTCAGGAGACTACTTTAGTATCGCTGGACTTAGTTGTCTAGGATTATTGCGCGTTCATGCGTTGGATTAAAAGGCGATATGCATCGACAGTAGAAACACTGATCACAACCCCTTCGATTGGTTGACGAAATGGCAAAAGAGCAGCTCAACTTTTTTTTTCTCAAGCAGAGCAAGAGCTTTTATTAGAGGGTTATGGAGAATTTCAAACTTTAATAAAGATAATTAAAAATTCAATTATTAAATATGTCAGTGCTGCCTGTGTTACATGTTATGTGTGTGTGTGTGTGTGTGTGTGTGTGTGTGTGTGTGTGTGTATATATATCAAATCCTATTTGTATTAATTTAAAGTTAGCTGAACAAATTTGATAATTTAAGTAATCAGAAGTACTGAAGTAACCTTAAAGTTCCACCAATTTAAATCTAAAGAGCTCTGGCGGCTCAGTGGTAAGTGTTTCACCTGCTGTGCGAAAGACCCGGGTTTGATTTCTGCACTGGATTGAATTTACTTTATTTGCAACAAATTCAAATATTGATAGTTCTGTTGTAACTGATGACCTCAAATATTTTGAGTTTTGCCAACTTAATCGGGTTTACAGTGTAAAAGTGAAGTAGAAGAACAAGTATAGTAAGAAGAAGTATATTGTCATGCTGTGCTAAAGGATCCTGTCTATCACGCAATAACCGGTTGTTCTCTCATAAACGGACAAGACATGGCTGCGACAGATTTGAGAAAATGACCTCCACTTATATAGACGCAATCGGGGGATAGAATGTTACATATTATTAGACACACACAGAGATTAACACACGAATGATGACCACAACCACACACACATGTATACATATAATTTATGTATGTTTAAATACATCAATCCAATTATTCATGCAAGATACTTTTCTTTTCCCACGGGGTCAGTCCGCGTCAGTCAGGCTCTTTAACCAATCAGATGTGACCAGATTTCAACCAATCATAACCAGGAGCGCAGCTTAAATCCTGTTTACATGAAATAAACCTGCTCCCGAGCAGGTTTAAGCTTACGGACATGTTGCTATGATAGCAAGTGCGAGATTCGCTACGAAGAACGAAAGAATCCAAGATCAGGACAAATCCACCACAATCAAATCCAGCTAACTGAGTTTGCGACGTACAAAGAACAGACCCCAGATGGTTATATTGGTTAGCTAAAAATGATACATTTCTTTAAACTGTGTTAAAAGATGTGCATAACATGAATGCAAGGAGAAATCTCCTGCTCTCCAATAACAACATTGCTGCCCTTCTACAGTTTGCTTAAAATCACATAAAAAATATTGAAAGAATGTTGTTCTGTAGGAAACGTTCTGGTCTAAATGAGAATTGTTATATTTGGAGAGAGTAAAACACTTATCCAATCTGTAAAACATGGTGGTGGTAACATTATGGTTTGGGTGTGTTTTATTGCTTCTGGGCCAATTATTGCCGTAATTAGATAAAACTATGACCTCTGAATTATCTCAGCAAAAAAAAAAAAAAGGAAAATGTCAGGTCACCTTTTCATGACCTGAATCTTAAAAGAACAGATTCAGTGCTGATGTCCAAAAGACAAAAAGCCAAAGTTTGTGGTTTGTGGCAGAGGGGCATGGTCACACAGAAACTGCTTCAAACCATTAGAAAAATAATGTTTCTTTTAGAAAAGAAATCAACGTTTCCAAATAATGTGATTATTCTGATCAGTGCGACAAAAGTGTTTGTAGACATATGTCTGATGTTTTATATTTAAGATTCTTATTTACAGCAGGCAGTTTTGCAACTAGTTTTTTGCAGTTTTTTCCTGAAGGAAACCTACACTGTTACTTTGAAATATTCATATGAGTCAAGCAGTGATTACATTACGCGCTACTGGTACAAACAATATCCCAACAGTTAATCACAGTTTTTACTGTATAAAAGTGTAAAATCAGCCAGTTTTTATAACTTTAATCTTAGTGGCGATCGTTTTAAAGCAGAAACAATCTCAGACTCTACTCTATTGCTCTCTTAGAGAAGAGGCAGAGTAATGGAAAGTGAATGGAAGAGAGACTGCACAAAAACCTGTATATGAAAAAACAAACAAAACAAACAAACAAACAAAACTGTATGAATGTTGCGGTTCAATTATCAATCTCGGTGGCACCCGCTACAGATTATATTGACTAAATCACTCGGTCCATGTCCATTAAGAAGCTTTACTGTGATCATACATTCAGGTGTGTGTGGTTTCTACAATGAACAATAACATCAAAGAATGAATATACGGAGATTACAAACTGTGCACTTCAGAGCAGTAACAGTAATGTTTAAATAGTATGGATAAGGTCAGATTTATGAATCAGGCAGATATAGATCACTTCAGATTTCTATGTATTAATATATCCACTTTAGATTAACTGTTTGGTAAACAAACTGAACATTGCCTTATATTATTTTGACTGTTGTATCTAAACTGTCCTGTATCACGTGTATTTGTGACATACTTACTAATTACATCACAGCAGTGAACAACAACCAATACCAAGCACTGTTGTATAACTTTACAATAATTTAACCTTAACCTAAAAATAACCTTACAGAAATTAAGCAACGAACATGTGAAACAATATTAAGTTACTTACTTCAGGATTTACACACACAGTATGATAAAGTAGACTGAAACTGGGAACAGAACAGCACACAGATTGCTACAGAACCATCTAGGAAGTTAGCCGCTTTGGTATGTGTCTGGGCGTGTCCTGCTTTTAGCCAATTGGATTTCGGCAATTCTAAGCGTAGTAACTTAGAGTGTCCAAAGGGTGGCAATGTTGTCATAAAGTTAGGCCTTTTCTACAAAAACAAAACAATATCAATGACACTGCCTTTACCAACTTATCATTTAACCACAGACAAAAATATTTCTGGTAAGTCATACAACTGACGAAATTGAAAATAAAAATAAGGACTCGTTGTATGAGGTTTTACAGGTGCCTAGAGTTTAAAATTACTTTTGAGGCTAGACCAGAATCCTGTCCTTTGATCTCCACGATAAGGACAGCAATAAGGAAAATAATTGCTTGAGTTCCCGCTGCACCTTTACTCTAGCTTCACTTCGTATCCCCGCCACCGAAGAGGAAAAGGCAACAAGATGAACTGCATTAAGGCCCCTGATCCCAGCCAGGAATGCTGCCCAGTTGATGGACGTCAGGATAGACTCCGTCTGCGGCTGCGCCCAGAGAGAGCTGGAAGGGGCTGGTCCTGGCTCATGTCAACAAGAGGGGTTGTCTAAGGGAGCATGCAAGACTGCTACCACCTCAATATCAAGTCTGCCACTCTGCTGGCACATGCCAGCTGGGCACTGCCACCGGACCTGCACATGCACACCTTCACTTCTTTCCTTCCCCTTTTTTCCCCTCGTTTAACCCTTTTCCTTCCCTGTTTTTCTAAATAGTAAATGCATGAATGAATGAATGAATGAATGAATGAATAAATAAATAAATAAATCAGGAAGGGACCAATACTTATACACAGCACTCTATTAATATAAAGCTTAAAAATATAATCTCTGTGACAGGTGACTCCATGGCAGATTGAAAAGAGCCACTTTAGGTAAAGGTGATGCTGTAATTCTGTCCTGCAGATATAAAAACACTGCTTCAGTGGACTACCTGTACTTGTACAACCAATTTGCTAAATCCCAATCTGAGTGTATCTGCTCATCTTCTCTGCGTTTGTATTATACTCTGCACTATACCACAGTACTCTGCAGTCCAAAATGATAGGAAATCCAACTGCGCAAACTGCACTGTACAAATCAAGTCCAACATTTCACATCCCTTTAACCTCTGTTCTCCTCTTTAATATATTTCTCTCCTTTTGTATGAACAATATTGACATGTTCATGCTTTATTCCCCCATTCCACTGAGTCAGCTTTGCTCCTGAATCTAGACCGATGCAAATTTGTTACAAATAGATAGATAGATAGATAGATAGATAGATAGATAGATAGATAGATAAATAGATAGATAGATAGATAGATAGAAAGCCATTCATCAATTTCATAGATAAAATCACAATGAACTACAACTGCCATCAAATAATACACATGTAATGTAGTGTCTTTCTCAGCAACAGTGTAACAGTTCGGTGTTGTATATGTGTCACTGATACTATGAAGTGATGATCTGTGAAAAGATATGCGATTGTACAATAACAACACTTCCTGGGTGTGGCCTTCTAGAGACGTCTTCACTAATGTGTAAAATTCAGTGCATTTCTTTCAGTACAGCACTATTATGAAGAATCCTCACTGTGGACCGAGCTGAGCTATAATCCGAAATGGCTCAACTGTACAACTTGCTGTACACAGTGAGATACATACCTCTGATTCTCACTGTAGTAACAGGTAATTCATTTGCATCAGTTGATTTTTTGGTATTATCATTATTAATACCATTAATACTAATTTCTTAAAGAAATTGTGTAGTAAGTTACAATATTTTGGGTATTACAAAAATGGATCATTTTGAGGTTGTTTCTATGTCTACATTATGACTTTATCTATATTCTTCTATACAGCAGGCAGTTTTGCAGCTACAATTGGTCCAAAGGATGAAGATTCCATGCTTGTTGGAAAGGAAACAGACAAAGTTACTCTGAAATGTTCATTTGAGTCAAGCCTTGATTACATTTGGCTTTACTGGTACAGACAATATCCCAACAGCGCACCACAGTTTTTACTGTATAAAGGTGCAAAGTCATGGAGTTCTGATAGTTACAATCCCTCTGGAAGGCGATTCAAAGCAGAAACAACATCAGAATCTACTGAACTGACTATCAGTGATCTGCAGATTTCAGATTCCACATGGTATTATTGTGCTCTTAGAGAAGGTGCACAGTAATAAAAAGTCAAAGAGAGACTGTACAAAAACCTGCAGATGAAAAATAAGTTAAATTATACCAATTATTCCTTTACCAACTTTAATCAGTTAACCACAGTCACAAACAAGATTTGTGGTGAGATAGACACCTGAAGAAACTGAAAATAAAAAGAATGATGAACTGTATGAGGTGTTACTTGTACATAATGTTTAAAATTAAATTAACTTTGTTTCCTTATGATTGAATCCATCTCATTTTATTTACATTTATACAATATGTAGAGACTCAAATTAAGTTTTTTTTTTTTTTTTATGTTATTTGGTAATATTTTTCACTACTCAGAGCATACAAAATTGTCTCAACTAGGAGGTTTAATGTAATGTAGGGAGGGTAAATATTCTTGTCTACGTTTTTCCATCAACATTGTCAACTTTGCAATTTATGATATAATAACAACTATCCAGCAATTTATAATATATTAATTAAATCTTATCACCTTTTTCTATTTCTTCATCAGTATTTATTATTAATGTCTGTATCCAAACAAATATCAATTATATACATTATTAAAAACACAAGGTTACATTGATAGAGCTGATGAACTTGTTCCATTGATATGGTATAATTCATACCTTCCGAAAAAATAAATCTTTTTGCTAATAGTAGGTTAGAGTGACTGGTACTGCATAGCTTTACTAGTTCCAATGCAGAGGAAAAAACCTTAGCTTTTTTGGCCTAATTGAGTTATATTTAGAGAGAGAAAAAAACACTTAATGTTTTGCACAAGTACTTTATCCAATCTGTGAAACATGGTGATGGGAGCATTATAGTTTGGTCCTGTTTCTGTTGGGTCATTGAGCAAGGCCTTCAACTGCTCACATTTATAATGAAATACAAATGTAAGTATAGAGTCAACATAGAGCTGTGCTCAGAGATGGTTGAACTATACAACTTATTATACATATTGAGATACACATCAATGATTCTCACTGTCGTTACAGGTAATTCATTTGCATCAATTTGTATTTAGTATAATAATATTAACAGTTCTATTGATAC
Source organism: Clarias macrocephalus (assembly GCA_011419295.1). Lineage (NCBI taxonomy): Eukaryota > Metazoa > Chordata > Actinopteri > Siluriformes > Clariidae > Clarias > Clarias macrocephalus. The sequence continues at coordinate 16,186 of JAAGKR010012243.1, forward strand.
TAATGCCTTAAATAATAAATTTATTGGGTTCATGTTTTGGGTATTACAAAAGTGGATACACTGAGGTTCTTGTTATCTATGTTATATAACTTCCTCTATATTTTTAATTACAGCAGGCAGTTTTTCTGCAAAAATTGGGCCGAAGGATGAAGATTCAAGGATTGTCAGAACGGAAACTGACACTGTTAATCTGAAATGTTCATACTGTATGTGTCAAGCAGTGATTACATTATGCATGACTGGTACAGACAATATCCTGACAGCACACCACCGTTTTTATTGTATAAAGGCACAAACTCATTCAGCTCAGAAAACTACAATCAAACTGGTGATAGATTCAAAGTAGAAACAACATCAGACTGTACTGAGCTGACTATCAAAGCTCAGCAGCTTTCAGATTCTGCATTTTTTCATTGCACTTTTAGAGAAAAAGCACAGTAACAGAAAGTTAAAGAGAGACTGTACAAAAAATCTCTCTCACTCATTCAGTCGTCATCTATAATACTTTATCCTGTATTCCCAGGAGACTTAGAGCACAAGGCAGGGTCCTGGACAGGGTGCCAATCCATGGTAGGGCACACACACATAAGCAGCACTTCATTACTTCATTAACTCAGCATATTCCTGTGTTGCACACTCCTTAGTGGTATGTGGGTGTTAGAATTACAGTATGTCACAAAAGTGAGTACACCCCTCACATCTCTGCAAATATTTGGTTATATCTTTTCATAGGACAACACTGCATAAATGACTCTTTGACACAATGAAAAGTAGTCAGTGTAAAGTT
>JAAGKR010012244.1:0-16971 GCA_011419295.1 Clarias macrocephalus
TCTTTTTCCTGTAGTTATTCCACTCAGATGTTAGCGTGCAAATTTGTTGAAACCTTTTAGAAGGAGATTTGAGATTAACGTGCGTGTAAAGCATGAGATTTATAGGATCATTCATCGTTAATTTCATTCTCTTTAAATATTTATACATACATTTATATACTTATTATTCTTATAACTATTCTTTTATCTTAATTTCTGGTGTAGTTATTTTTTACTGTACTATTTATGATTGATAATCTGGAATTTCAACTACAGGTTAAGAAAATTCCTTCAGAATCAATAAAGTATCTATTTATCTATCTGTCTATCTATACACACTGTACATATATTCGTATAATGTTTTAATATTTATTAGATTACGTTTTCATTTTTTTGAGATTTTAAAAATCTATCTATATATATGCCAAATATATTCAGATTTCCCTAAGCAGAGTAAAATCAGACATGCACGGTGACACGGTTAACCCCCGCGATTATTTTATTGTTTTTATATTATTATTATTATTATTATTATTATTATTATTTTGTGTTTTTAAAGCTGATTCGTTTTCTAAAATGCTTCATACTGAATGCTTGTTGTGTGAATGCGTTCGTTTCAGTGTATTACATCTTCTTTGTCTTTGCTGTTGTAGTTTGATCTCTCATTAGGAGTTAAGTTTCAGAGGACTGGCAGTGTGCAGCAGGGATTTCTGTCCCCTCTCTCTCTCTCTCTCTCTCTCTCTCTCTCTCTCTCAGGCCTCCTCGTTCTGATAAATCATTCAGAACCATTTTGTGCACCTGTTCTTTCTTGTTTATGGCGTGTGTGTGTGAGCGTGTGCGTGTGTGTGTGTGTGTGTGGCATTACCGTTGTTATAGAACTCGAATTTGCAGAAAATCCTAAGTGCGCTGCATTATTTAACCAAAGATAGCAATCTTGCGCGCGGTAACACACGGACTCGGGCGCGTTCGGTTTCAGGTAATTACATGCAGGTATACTGCCCACGTGACTACTTCTCTGTACATTAAACTCAGTCTGTGTGTGTGTGTGTGTGTGTGTGTGTGTGTGTGTGTGTGTGTGTGTGTGTGTGTGTGTGTGTGTTGTTTAAGCTCCAGTCGGGTTTACGAACTTATTATTGTTGTTGTTGTTGTTGTTGTTGTTGTTGTTGTTATATAGCAACAACAACAATAATAATCAATAATAATCAGCTGATCAAACTGTAGTTCAGCTGCTGTGTTCAGTTAAACAGGTTTTTTCAAACATTAACGGATCAGTTCTACACCTGGTGGCTAACTGTATAAAACACTGCCTGAAGTGTGAGGGGAAGTTCACTGCGCGGTGTTAGTGTCATTTTGAGTGTTTTATTTTTGTTGTTGCTGTCATTGAAGTGTTTATTGCTGTCACCATGGCAACGCTGATCTCCAGTTATTAAATCAATATGAATATGAATATTTTCAATGAAAAGAACTATACTATACTATAATAGTTATACTATACTATACTATACTATACTATACTATACTATACTATACTATACTGTACTATACCATACTATAAAATACTACACTATACTATACTATACTATACTATACTATACTATACTATACTATACTATAATAGTTATACTATACTATTATCTGTATATTTAATGAATAAAGTATAAATAAATGACCTTATACACACTTTTTATATATACATTAGATTATATTATTATTATTATTATTATTATTATTATTATTATTATTCAGAATAGGAATATGTGTAATAATAAGCAAAACATACCTCTTATAAAAGCTGCAGAGTTTTCATTATAGCAAAATATGAATTCAATACTATTGAACACTTATGAGATTCAGCTTACTCATTTTTACTTACTTCATATTACATATTTTATTAACTAAAATAAAGCATAATAATAATTACAATAAAATAATTAGCAATGGCGGGCACTTTGGAAAAATGATTTTTTCATCATCATCATCATCATCATCATCATCATTATCAATGACTATACCACATTTTGTCATTTTTAAAATTCTTCATGCCATGCTCTAAAATTCTTTTGAAATTTTAGACAACAAGAGTTGAATTGTTTAATGTTGATTCTTATTATCAAGAACGTATGTTTGTATTTATTGTATTTTAATTATATTTTTATATTTTGTTGTATTATGTAGTCTTGATTCTGTTTACTGATGAGATCATGGTGGTAGATTAAACATTTAAATAATTTTATTTAAACAACTGAATATGTAAGTCAACATAAATAAATAAATAAATAAATAAATAAATAAATAAATAAATAAATAAATAAATAAATAAGCCACACTATAGGCAACATGTAATTCAATAATCTACAGATACATTCTTTGTTTTACTGATGTGAACATACTATATATTTATTTATAGTGTCTAAATATCCAGCTGTACATTTTTGTGTTTTTCCTTGTTTGTTTGTTTTGTTGTTTTAATTTGAGGAGTCTGTTTTTTTAGTTATGTTTTTTTTTTCACATTTGCATGCATGTGTACACAAATAATATTTCCAGAATTTCTCTTCCTTTTCTCTTCTCTCTGCCTGTTTAAAATGTGGTTTTAATAGTCTGAAATGATGGAAATGGTTGGGTGGGTTTAGATACAGATGGGTAGATTCTTGACCTTATTTCTGTTTGCATTTGGTTCTTTTATCCCTCAGATATCCCAGTGTGTGCAGGCTGCAGTCAGCACATTGTTGACCGCTTCATCCTGAAGGTGTTGGACCGTCACTGGCACAGCAAATGTCTGAAATGCAGCGACTGTCAATCACAGCTGGCAGAGAAGTGCTTTACCCGTGGAGACGGCGTCTACTGCAAAGAGGACTTCTTCAAGTGAGTCTGAACTGTACTAATGATGATGTATCATACTATTATTATTATTATTATTATTATTATTATTATTATTATTATTATTATTATTATTATTATGTTCCTAACAATAAATGCATTATAGCTAACATAATAATGAAAAAATATTAGACACAAACATTATTACTAATTATTGTTCATGTTTAATTATTTTTTTAAGGTTTGCTAGATAATTAAGTAGTCTATACTTCTATAAAGAAATCACACTACTCTACTAAGAATTCTAGTAGAGACGTATTTTTTTTCCTCCTTCAGTCTCATTACATTTGTTTAGAAAGTATCTTGTTTAATGCTTGATTAAAAATAGAAAGTAGAAATGAGGAAGCTCAGGGTTTTAGTCGGCAGTATAATGCTGACAATCTTATCACTTTGATTCAAACACACTCACATTTCAAACAGTCTTAAATAATTCTTTTGATTATGTAAAGCTGCTTTGCGACAATGTCGTAAATTAAAAGCGCTATACAAATAAATATGAATTGAATTGAATTAATGTTTTGAGGTTTGCTTTGTTTGCTTTGTTTGTTTTGATTTGTGAGTCTCCTTTTAATTATTAGGTCATAGGAGGAGATGTAAGACATGCCTGTGGTTTATTCCTCATGCATGAGTTTTAATTGTGATGCATCTTCTCGTACTTTGGGTGAAATTCGGTACTCCTAGTACATCTAACCACAGACCCTTTGTGTTTCTGCAGGAGGTTTGGGACAAAGTGTGCGGCGTGTCAGCAGGGCATCCCGCCGAGTCAGGTAGTGAGAAGAGCGCAGGATTTTGTCTATCACCTTCACTGCTTCGCTTGTATCGTGTGCAAGAGGCAGCTAGCCACAGGGGACGAGTACTACCTGATGGAGGACAGTCGACTAGTGTGTAAGGTCGACTACGAGACAGCCAAGCAGAGAGGTGAGGGTTAAAGATGATGCATCAAACCAGTTATTGCATTTGCAAAAATAAATAAATAAATAAATAAATAAATACACCACTGAAACCAGCTTTCCTGCTTAAACCCCCAAAATTAAACAATCATCCAAGGCATGCCCCTTGTTCCCCGATGATGTCATGCACCCTGAGTGTACTTTGTTTGACATCTGGAATGGTTCCAACTTGAAGACACTTAATTGTTTCAGCTACTTCTTTACATCCGGTGACCTCGTATGGATCGGCCGCTTTTAACTGTGGACTTCATCTTCCAGGTCCATGAGGTCATCTATAAACATCTGACCCACCTGAGCTAATTGCACCAAGGATCAATAACCATCAAAGCAGTACACACAAGTTTCCCCTCCCACTTGGTCTATTTTTCTTATTATTGTTCTGGAAATAAAATGACCTTGTGCTGGTGGAGCTCATTTGGACTGTTTTTGTTGTTATTACATTTACAGTTTCGGCTGGTTTATGAAGCAGGAGAGGTATAAACTCTGAGTGAAATGGAATTCAATCCAATCTGGCAACAACCTTGTTCAGAAAAACATATGAGCCTTTCGATTCGAGAATTTAATAAACAGTGCACAAAGAAATCGGTTTCATAGCCTATATTTTCACCTGCTATAAAATGTAAAATATTAAGCCCATTTGATTTAAGTTATCATTTGCCTAATATTCTGTCATTTTGTTATCAGCTGTATCAGTTTTTGCATGTTTGTTTATATGGTGACATTTTTTGCTAATTTAGATCTCACTTAGATCAAATCTTATTTTTTTAAATGAATCATATAATACATAATATCATTTATCATTAGCATTTGCATCATTAATTGATGTAGAAATCTCACTCTTGTTTGCTTTTTGCCACAGAGGCCGACTCGACAGCGAAAAGGCCACGCACGACCATCACAGCCAAGCAGCTGGAGACGCTGAAGAACGCTTACAACAACTCGCCCAAACCGGCGCGCCATGTCCGCGAGCAGCTGTCCTCAGAGACCGGCCTCGACATGCGAGTGGTCCAGGTCAGTCAAGGATTTTAGACATTATTTATCATTTTGCAAACATGAAATAAGATTAGATCAACCAGGTTAAACTCTTTAACTGATAAATCATAATAAACTCCTCGTTGGATTAAATGCCTTTTAATTACATTTCTACATAGAATGAATTTATGTAAAACATTTCATCAATTATACAAGAAATATTATTCATTGTCTACAAAGCAAAATATATACTGTATGTTAGAGTTATTAGAGGATCAATACAAACTCCTTGAGTATGATATAGCCGGGTAACTGGGTATATTGGTGGATGGTGGCTAACAAGCATTTCTATGCATTGTGTGTATGTCATAACACGGACTGTTTTTTTAGGGTTTGTGAACCCATGTCTCTAACTCTTAGATCCCTTTTTGTCCTTATGAAAATGCGGTTTGGTTTGGTTGTGGTTTCTGTACCACATGATGCAGTGGGCTCAGCTTACTCATTAGTTATTTGTTATTTTATCATTTTTTTAGATCATGAGACAAATCATATGCTAGTCCTTACTTACTAACTCTCAAGTAATTAGTAAATCGACATCATAATCCTGAGATTAAGATATAAAATGCATAAAGGTTTGTACTACTGCATGCATGCGATATCCTTTACTATATACAGTACAGTAAATACTTACAGTAGACGAACTGCAGTTAATATGTTCAAGTTTTTTTACGCTGTACTTTTTTTTACACTTTGTTATTTGCTAATGCTCACAAATTTTTAAACAAATTATAAATCATATACAAAACAAAACATAAGAGTAATATGAGGTAAACAAAATAATATATACATATTTTATTATATTGTAAGTATTATAATGCTGTTTTTAAGGCAAATATATAACGAAACCCTTAACTATATTTATTATTCGTTAAAGTGCATCCATTCTTCATAATTTCATGTATAAACATTCAGAAGGGTTCAGCTCCAGCATGACATGGGTTCAGCTTCAATGAGCCAATTAGATTTTTACCCAATTGTGACATCACATAAGATGATACCCCTACCCCATAGTGTTTCCCAGCTCTGTTATTGTTTGGAGGGGCGTGGCTCATTTACATAAACACTGAAACAGTGCCTTCAGAGGAGGAGCGAAATAAAGGGAGTGAGACAGAAAATGGGAGTATTTCAGGATGATCATTAGCCTGGAGACCTGTGTTCACTTTAGAAAAAATATGTTACCTTGTAACAAAGTGTAACCAAATGTAACAAATTAGATCTTTTAATGAATCATTTTGGAATAATACATTGACAATATGATTATTTTCCATACTGGTTTGAGTAATCATATCATTGCATGTGTAATTATCGAATTATTATTAACTTGAAGAAATGCAAATGTATACATGTTTAATTTAGTTAATATGTATTAATATAATTAACATAATTAATTTAATTTCATTAAGTTATCCATGTTACATTATTAGGGATTTAGTTTTAAATGCCAAAGGAAAAAGACATGCAGAAAGACAGCTATAAACCGAAACTTGAATTTAAAGGGGTGTTACAGTCGGGCCGCTTTAATTTACGAGTAAATGGAGTCGAGTGAAGCTCGGAGAGTGAAGAATGGAGGAGCTCGTTAAACAATGCTAAAAGGGAGGCTTGCATATTGTCCAAGGGAAAGGCCTGCGGTGGCCATATATATTATTTTATGTTTCACAAGGACACTTAGACCTAAAGTGGAATTACTTCTAGTGTCCATTATTCACACTAAAGTGACATTAAGGTTAAGGTGAGAATCATGTTATTATGAAACAGCAGAAAAATCACTTGAAACGTACAGAGTAATAGAGAGTTTAGTGCCATGAAAACAACGTTTAACAGAATTCATATTACAGTTTTTAAAACCATCGACACGTTTCGGAATAGTAAAAACACTTATCATGTGTGGCGGGAAGGAAGCTGAGGAGTCTAACCCTGGCTGCTCCTGAGGTTAAGGACAACTTGTAGCTGTCTGGAAGTTAATTATGTCCTCAATAAATCTTTCCAGGGCCACAGGCATCACACTGTTATGGGCTCCTCACTGCCTCACCTTAAAACCACTTGGTTTAAAAATAAAATCCAGGCAGAAGACGGCAAGAATTCATTTACCATCTGATAATAATGTCTTAAAATCTGAATCCTGCGTAGTTCTATGGGTGGATTGTTATATCTTCTTTATATACATATCACATTTGTACTGTACATTTGTGCTAATTCAATCCACAAATTCAAAACTCAATTTCAAAAGTCCGTAAATTATATCTGTTCTTTTTTACCAGGTGTGGTTTCAAAACAGAAGAGCAAAAGAAAAGAGGCTAAAGAAGGATGCGGGAAGACAGCGGTGGGGACAGTACTTTCGCAGCATGAAGAGATCCAGAGGAAACTCGAAATCAGACAAGGACAGCATTCAGGAGGAAGGCATGGACAGTGACGCTGAGGTCTCCTTCACAGGTGTGATAGAAGAAGAGTTACCCAAACACCCTTTATGGCAATTCACACCTTCTGATACGCTGCATAGAAAAATTAATAATTGCATTTTGAAGTGCATGAATTTAGTTTTTTTTTTTATCTTTCAATTAGTACAGCGCCTTGCAAAAGTATTCATACCCCTTGACTTTTTCCACATTTTGTCACGTCACAATCACAAACATAAACGTATTGTATGGATGTAATATGTACTATGAGTCAAGCATTCCACAAATCTGGCCTTAATGGAATCATGGCAAGAAGAACATGGCTTGTCGCAAACTGCAAACAGAGCTTCTTATGGCTTTCTTTCAACACTGGCTTTCTTCTTGCCGCTCTTCCATAAAGGACAGATTCGTGGAGGTCACGACTAATAGCTGTCCTTTGGACAGATTCTCTCTTACCTGAGCCGTGGATCTCCGCAGCTCCTCCAGAGTTACCATGGGCCTCTTGGCTGCTTCTCTGATTAGTGCTCTCCGGTCCCGGCTTATGAGGTTAGGTGGACGGCCATGTCTTTGTAGGTTTGCAGTTGTGTCATATTCAAAGCTTGGGATATTTGTTTATAACCTAACCCTGCTTTAAACTTCTCCACAACTTTATCCCTGACCTGTCCGGTGTGTTCCTTGGTATGTTCTCTAACAAACCTCTGAGGGCTTCACAGAACAGCTGTATTGGGGCAGTTACTGAGATTCAATTACACACAGGTGGACTCTATTCACTAATCCCAATAAAATCCATTTACGTTTGTGACAAAATAACGTGACAAAATGTGGAAAAGTTCAAGGGGTATGAATACTTTTGCACAGTATCTGTAGTTGTTTAGAAAATCTTAACCACATCCTGAAAGCCTTTCACGCTTTGTTAACTGAGGGGACCAAACTAAAAATTCTCCTTTTGTTCATTCTTTGTGTGCAGACGAGCCCCCCATGTCTGAGCTGAGTCACTCGAACAGCCTGTACAGCAGTCTGAGTGAGAGTTCTCCGGCTCTGAGCCGTCAGAGCGGTGCCCACGCTCCCTTCACCCTGGATCATGGATCCGTCCTGCCGTCTCAGGATCAGTATCACGACATCCGCCCGAGCAGTCCGTACAGCCTTGCGCAGTCGCCTGCTTCCCTTCAGCCTCTGCCCCGGCAGCAGCCCATCATCTCCAGCCTGGTATACCCTGACTCCGGCTTGCCCATGGTGGGACAGAGCGGGCACGGCATGGTGCAAGCCGGGCCAAACGGCCCCAGCTCGGACCTGTCGACGGGAAGCAGCGGCGGTTACCCAGAATTCCCGGCCAGCCCCGCCTCCTGGCTGGACGAGGTTGATCACAGCCAGTTCTGAGGGACTAAAACAGGAATGACTTGGAGCAGCTTCAGGAGAGGGATGGAAGGAAAGTCAAACTCATTATTATTTAGACATCTGCATGGACTGACGAGTAGCAGTTTAGGACTCATGGATGGAGACTAAAAAAAAACACACATGATCCAGAAGATTTTGCTCTCTCTATTATTTTACGGACAGTTTTTACTTCTAAGAGAATGGATCTGTTTTGGTAACAAAAGATCAACCATTCTGAGCCAGACAAAAAACAAAAAACAAAAAAAAAAAACTATTTATTAAGATATCTGAGATAACCATGTGAGCTCCAGCGTGTGGCATCCTGTGCACTTTGTTGGTGCAGTAAAGTGAAAAGAGACATTTGTATGAAGACGTCGCTCCATTAATGTGCTATAGATGTCAGATGGGACTTTGATAAAGTTCATAAAATCCTTAATTTCTCCTCCCAGTGTCTATGTGTAAACATCACCAGTTTTTTTGTGTCCAGGTGTTGCCAAATGTCTCTATCCGGTATATCACGACTCAGCATTGTGGATCCTTTATTTTTATATACAGTCTACTTGGAAGTCACGAAAACATTTAGTGCATTTTCTGAAAAGGAGTAGACGAGCTGTAGTTGTTGACTCTCGTTATTCTATAGGATACTTCTATGCATTTGTGTGTTTTTGGATGTATCTCGTTCGTTTTTCCTCAGCCTCAGCTTGCAGCTCCAAGGCTCCTCTAAGTGTTTATGTGAAAGATGTTTTATGTCTTATTTATTCTCTCTGATCATGATGAAGCGATACAGATCTTTAATAAATTTGTCAATGAAATCCTGACTTAGATCTTGATCTTATTCACACATCATGTGTACTAGTAATAAAGCTCCTTTCTAAGCACGTTACTTAATTAACAATTGAATCATTCAGCCGACCTCATTTTTTGGAAACATCATATTGCTATACCTAGACATAGCCAACTGAAGCAACCTCAAATCATAACCCCAAAACTATTGTTACTTTGAAAAGTAAATTATAAAATTTGACTAAAGTAAGCAAGTTTTTAATAAAATGAAATGTAGTCTAAGGGGGTTTTCACATTAAGGGCCCAAAATTGTTCTGAGATCTTACACCTGACTTAAATCTGATTCATTTTCATCAGCCAGAACAAAAGCATTCCGGGTTTGAGAACTGTGCCACTGAGTCCACTTGACAAGATGTCCTTGAGGAACAGTATTCGGGCACAGGTCAACTCAGATAGGAAAGGCAATTGTACATGAACACGGAAGTTGGTTTTGATATTTTTTCTGATTTATCAATAATATTAGGTGTAGCGCAAAGATTGACTTCCTTATTCTCTTTTTCTTTGTGTTTAATGGCGCCTGCAAACCAACTAGATGCATCCTGATACCTGCTTTATTGGAGAACATGCAAGGGTACCCCGACACAGAAAATAATAATGTGATAAAGTGAACGCTGGCGTGCAGGGAGTGGGAAGGGAGAAGTAATCGTTCCTGAGTATGGTGCAAATTTGTTGTGCCTAGTTTTAAAGCACCCTTATTAAACAAAGAGCTAGTTAAACTTAAAAAGTAAAAAACTTTTTAAAGTAACTTACAGCTGAGAATACATTCTAATCATTGCAAATCAACCATACAGTTCTCACCGCCCGGCCAAAAAAAAATCACAACCTGGATTTATCTAAGCAAAAAGTTAAGAGGCTTCCACTGGTTTATTATTGCAGTTTTCAATTTGGTTCAGGTGCAACAAGTTATTTAACCCTAACTGGTGCAGTGAGGAGTTCTCATTTGTTACACAACCATGGCAGAAGACATCCTGTAGGCGTGGCAAAGGTGTTTCTCTGTTTCAGAAGGGCCCAATTATTGTTCTAAATCAAGCACAGAAAACAAAAATGCTAAAATTGCTAAAAATGCTAAAATTGGTTAAGGAACTGTAAGACACATTATTAAAACCTGAAAGGACGGTGGTGAAGCATCATCTTTGAGGAAGAAATGTGATTGGAAAACCATCCTGAAGATCACCTAAACACTTAGTAAAGTCAAATCATAAAAAATAAATAAAAAAAACAGTAGAACTAATAGCTACTTTGGAGCAATAGAAATAGGTCATGTGACCTGATGAGTTCAGATTGAACCTATTCCAGAGCGATGGGCGTGTCAGGGTGAGAAGGGAAGCACATGAAGCGATGCTCCCATCATGCATAGTGTCCACTGTACAAACCTCTGCAGACAGTGTTATGATCTGGGGTCGCTTCAGTCGCTCAGGTCAAGACTCAGCAACAATATGTTTCTAAAAAATTAATGACTAGTATGTCAAACACTAATGTTCAAAATATACTTCATTTATGCCAAGTATTTATCTATCAACCGTTTGCCTATTCGGCTAAAGATACATAACTAGTGCTTAAAACAGCTTCATTTATACCAGTCATTTATCTATCCAACCATTTAGCTAATTAGCAAAAGTTTAGATAGCTAAAGACAACCAGCTAATGCTCGAAACAGCCTAATATCTTTACTCAATTGATCATTTTCAGTCTTTTGGCTTGTTAGATAAAGTTAGTCACAAAATGCTCAAGAGGATTTACAGTATGTACCATTAGCTACGCTTTATCTAGATATTGATTTAGCTAATTCACTGTGAATAAATAGCTAACCAGATGGCAAAGTTTGAAACAGCTTGATTTTTTTCATTATTTTGCTAGTTAGCATACAGTATGTTAAAATGCTAGTGAGATAGTGATAACATCAAAAATCTTATTTGTATTTCATTGAATCATTATTCATCCAAGCATTTAGCAAGCTAGCTCATTCTCAAAATGCACAAAACTATTAACATACAGAACTTAATTATTTTGTTCATCAGCTAAGGCAGCTAATATTTGAAAGAGGTCGATTTACCCAGTGTCATTTCTCTCATTATTTATCAACTGTACAACATTTACATTAATGGTGATTAGCAGATTGTACAAGTAGGCTGGCTATGAAGTTAGCTAAAGACATAAAGCTAAAACACAAAAATTCAACCTGCATGATAAAATAAAGTAGCAAACAATGTTAGCTCAGCCACACATTCAACAAAGATCATGTTAGCTCGATTTAGAAGCCCAATCCTAATCAGTGGATTCCATGAAGATATGGCTAGCGAACTGAGCAAGTCGTAGCGATGCTGATGGTGATGTTGCTGATTTTCAGCAGAGACCCGAGGCAGGGGTTTCATTCCCTCATTCGCTAAAAGGATGCAGGTCATTGTTTGTTACAGCGGCCACTCGATCCTGCCAGGTTTCTCCGATTCCCACTTTGGCACACGAGTCATTCGTGGATGTTTATTTCTTATTTTCCGAGATTAATCACATTGATCTTATACCAGGTCACAGATAATGGAACTGAAGCAATTACAAAGATCTGGCTGAGTCTGCGATTCGCCACAGCTCTGGCGTCTCACCAAGGCCGTATCAAGAGTTCAGACCCTCTTTAGTGCAGAAACTCGATGCAGAGAGACGACGCTGCGACATGCCGATTCGGAGATAAGTGGTCCGTGTTTACTCAAACGCCCCGACGGGAAAGAAATCTCCAATCCATTAGCATGGCGGGGATCAGGTGCCCTCCGGTGAATTTCCTCATTTGTTTACTTATTCAAAGTCAGGTTCAATTAAATAGATTAAACAGTTACGGTGTGTGTGTGTGTGTGTGTGTGTGTGTGTGTGTGTGTGTGTGTGTGTGTGTGTGTTTGCATATACAATTACGTCATTGAATATTTGAAACCCTTTTTATTAAGTAGTTTACAGTTTCACACAGTTGACCATAAAAACAAAATAGATTTAATTACAGGATTGCATAGCAAATATTTCTGTATTCTGATGACAGGTGATACATCAGCCTAGCTTTTATGTTATTATTCAGAAATATGAATTGAAATGTATATTTTTACATAATATAATGTGAGTATATGGTCTAAGGAAGCTAACTAACTGTCCCAAGTCTTTATTCACAGAATACATACTGTACTTTTTCCCTTGTGTAGAGAAAAAAAATACGATCTTAATATGAAACACACCACTACTATATTTTATTTAAAATAAATACAGTACATAATGGATATTAATGTGTATAATTCAGATCTCATACCATGTACTGAATTGCCGGTATAAGTACCAGCAGTCCAGAAGAAGATTAGACATAATAATAGTTTTAGACGTGCAGTAATAGTAGTCATGCTACTAATGGTAATAGCAGTAGAGAACGTAATAAAAGGATTATATTAGGAGTAATAAAATGTAGTAATTACAGACATAGAAGTAATAATGGGAGGTAAAGTAGTAAAGGTTACTAGTAAGAGTAAATGTAATAGTCAATGTGTGAGTAATAAAAGGAGTAGTAATGAAAACCGTTATAGCTGTATGAGTAGAAGTAATGATTATATTAAGATCACTATTAGTATTTATATTTCATAAATATAAATATTAGAATTATGAAGTATTAGAAACTACAATAATTGTAATAGGAAACATGATACTAGTAGGAGTTGTAATCGCAATAGTGGCAGTAGAGCTAGAAGTCGTAGTATTAGTCATTGTTGTAGTAGTAATCACAAAAAAGTTCCAGTAGTACTCGTTGTTGTTGTTGTTTTTGTTGTCTTTGTAGTAGTAATTATAGTAGCATTAATTACAGCAGTAATCATAGAAGTCACAGAAGTCCTTAGTAATCACAACAATGTTAGTAATCAGATTGGTAGTAATAATCACTGCAGTAGTAGTAATGATTAGATGGATGGATGGATGGATGGATGGATGGATGGATAGATGAGATGAGATGAGATAGATAGATAGATAGATAGATAGATAGATAGATAGATAGATAGATATTTAATTGATCCTGCTGAAAATTTCATCATAGTCATCTTCATAACAGTAGAAATCACAGTAGTAGTAGCAGCATAATAATAATAATAATAATTATTATTATTATTATTATTATTATTATTATTATTATTATTATTATTATTATATTAAATGTTATTATTATTGTTGTTGTTGTTGTAGTAACTGCTGTTATATTACTTGTGGTAGTCACGACAAATAAAATAACATATTATAACTAGTGATATAGCAGCAGCAGTAATAGTTGGGGTAGTAGTGGTAGTGATGGTACTAGTAGGAGTAGGTGTGATGAGTAATATTAGGTGTGGTTAAAATAGTAGCTGTAAGATACACTGTAATAATTTTAGAACAAATAATATAAGTGAGATAGCTATGATAAGGAGAACAATTTTGGTAATGATTATATTAATCTAAATATTAAATAACAATTATTAATTAGTCTATCACACCATCAGTATAGTAAGAGTACAAATAGTGTCAGTAAACTAGAAGCTAGAAGTAAGACTAGTCAGTTAAGACTAGAAGTTGCTAAATATACTGTTAATAAAATGTTTGCTCCTTTTTTTCTTTTGTTTGCTTACATTAAAACATTAAGTTCAGATTGAAACTCTGGGAAGCAGATATAAACATGAGATATTCAACTAACGTAAGTAATGTTCTTCCATACACTTTCTAGAATTTTGTAACATAAATGTTTGGGTTTAATTATATTTAGCAACATAATCGAATTGTCACTCAACAGGAGATCATTTTACAGATGTAATCACACTAACGCGGTTAAAATCCTTCTCTGTAACTAAATTATCCCTCCTGAGCTGTCTTAGGTGCTGATCTCAGATTCCTCGTTCCTGCTTTTCAGGACGAGGCTTAACATGGTGTAGCGTGGAGGGAACCATCCGGCGTGTTTGTCATTCAAAGCCTGGGAAAGTCAACAGCAGAGAACCGGAGGTGAGTGACGAGTGAAAGGAGGTTTGATCTGAGCTGTGTCTCTTCACTTTACATAGACGTGTGTGTGTGTGTGTGTGTGTGTGTGTGTGTGTGTGTGTGTGTGTGTGTGTGTGTGTGTGTGTGTGTGTGTGTGTGTGTGATCATGGTGGATTTGTCACTGAGTGTCCGGTTTACACAGCAGCTCCTAACCTGATGTTCCTCCTCATCTTTCTCTGCCTGACAGGTGTGAATAAGCCACGCAGGCAAAGCCGAGCTGGATTCCGCCCCCTGAATGACCTCTTGGTGAACCAGCCA
Source organism: Clarias macrocephalus (assembly GCA_011419295.1). Lineage (NCBI taxonomy): Eukaryota > Metazoa > Chordata > Actinopteri > Siluriformes > Clariidae > Clarias > Clarias macrocephalus. Next base: position 14,723 of record JAAGKR010012244.1, read on the forward strand.
AGGGAAAAACAAGGTAGATTACATTATACTAGATGTACCTGGATATGCGTAGGTGGCTTCATTCATGCATTCTGACGTAAGCGAATGATCGCAATGGCGCTGGTGTTTATTCTAACAACAATAAGATGAAATGGCATAAAATCTATACATATAATAAAACTGTAAAGTTGGCGTGTCTGTACACTGAAGCTATTTTTCGAAAAAATTATTTGGGGGACGTAAGATGAGTAATAGAACACATCAAGAACAAATCTTTTTTTTTATTGCCTGTCTGTTTATGCACGAGTCTTGTAAAAAACTACTGGACAAATTTTAATGGGGTTTTCACAGGAAGAGAAGATATGCTCATTTGAAATTTAAATGGAAAACGGCCCTATATCATAAAAAAAAATCTAGCTTGAAAAAATTATTATTTCATCAAATTCAACAGATGGTACTGTACATTTTTTTTAATACACTTATGGGTGTGCCATTGAAATCTACATACAAAAATAAACGCGATTTCACACCTTCATACTCTGTACTTCACGGTAACACGAAAAGTTTTAGTTCATTTAGTTCAAAATTCAACAGATGCATTTTTTAAAAGGCGCTTATGAGTGTGTAATTAAATTCCATGTGAACGGAAGTCGTGGGCACGTCGAGGATTTAAAATAAAATTAGGAACGTTTGTAGTAGGACAAGGTAAAGAAAAGGGAGAAAATGTTACATAAAGTAGGCGTAGGATTGTAGCAGCAGTAATCGCAGTAGTCACAGTAGTGCTATTACAACAACATTCATTCAGTGATAGTAGAATTAATAATAACAGTATTAACAGTAGTTAAGATTGTTGTTGTAATACTGTAGCAGTAGGTAGAGCTGTAGGAGTAATATAAGGAGGAGTAACTTTAGTAGTTCTCATAGTTATTGGAGTAGGAGGAGTAATACTCTGAGTAGTTTATAGTCATAAGTAGTAGTAGAAGTATGATTAGGAGTAATAATAGTCCACTGATTAAAATAATTCACAGATCAACATAAAAATAAGGACAGAATTTAAGCTTAAGAAAATATATGTAAGCAGGGTAAAAAGTAAATAGTTAAATAAATTTATGAAATTGGAATATTTACATTGACAAACTTTAATTATTATATTTACATAGACATTAAATCAGTATGAAAAAAATACATTAAAATGCATAATCACTTTTAAAACAAAATATTAGGTGTAACATTAGAAGTAAGAACAGCAGTAATACTGAGAAAATTGGGTAGATAGGGGTAGGGGGTAAAATTGGAAAAGTAGTAGTAGTAGTAGTAGTAGTAATTTTAATAGTATTGAAAGTAAGAACACACTATACTAGAAGTATTAGTACAAGTAGGACTGTGGTACTGTTACATTAGTAGGATTAGTAGTAGTAGTAATAGTAGTATTAGTAGACAGCAGTAATAATGATACAATATTACTGCTATATTACAGCTCCTAATATTATGAGTAGTAGTCATAAGATTAGTAGTAATAATAGGAGTAGGAGTAAGATCAGAAGTGGTCATAGTATTAATAGTAACAGAGGTAGGAGTATGATTATTAGTAGTATTAGTAGTAATAGAAGTGACAATAACGATAATGGAAGCAATATTAGGTGTGGTAAAGTAGAAGTAATAATAGCAGTAGGATTACATGAAGACGAAGGAATAGTAGGAGTGGAAGTTATAAAACAAAAAAGAGCAAGATTACTTATTAGTAATTAGTGTATACTAATCGGATTAGTAGTAATAGTTGAAGTAGAAGTAATGATTGACATAGGAGTAAGACTAGGAGTAGAAATATTAGTGACATCAAAAGTAAAGGCAAGAGTAAGTGTTAATAGAAGTATAAGGATTATGAGTAGTAATAAAAGATGCAGGAGTGAGACTATTAGCATTTATAGTAGTAATAGAAGTCACTAACAATGATAATATTAATGTTAGGTGTTCAAATGGCAGAAGTAATATTAACACCAGTAACAGTAATAAAAATTAGCGGTATGTGTAGTAGCACTCCTAGTCATATTAGGAGTAGGAGTAATATCAGGAGTAATATCCCTGTGCTTGGTGGGTTTCCTCCTGGTATTCTGGTTTCCTCCTACAGTTCAAAGACATGCAGATAACTATGTTCCTAAATTGCTCGTAGTGTGTGAATAATGTGTGTGTGAGTGTGTGTGTGTGTGTGTGTGTGTGTGTCCAGGGTGTATCCTGCCTCATGCAAGAAGTCTCCTGGGATAGGGGGGGGG
>JAAGKR010012245.1:0-12500 GCA_011419295.1 Clarias macrocephalus
TTGGGAATCGAACCCGGGGCTTGTCAGATGGCAGGTGAAACACCCACCACTGAGTATCTCTTTGTGTGCCCTATTGCCCTGCTGACGCCAGACACAAAATCGCTAGTCTGAAAGATTTTAAGTTGGTGGAACTTTAAGGTGACAGTTACTGTTACTGAGGTACTTACATTTACTTAAAATATCAAATTTGTTCAGCTAACTTGAAAAGTGTCGTTTCTACAAACTCATAAATACCAAAAGGTCTAAATACTCATCAAGGTCTATTCATTTAAACTAACTGTAATTATCTAAGTTAACAGCACTCAGTATGTTTAATTACTTTGGGCATCAGGGTTTACAGTGAATAATAAAAGCATATGAAAAAATAGTTTGTAAATTCAAAAATGAGTCTATTACATTTATAATTAAAATGTGTAAATTCATATGAATACAAAAAATTGTACTTTATATTACATACAAGCACATCAGCTTATTAACAAGCAGCTCTTTAAAAACAAGTAAAAGTAAGAACAAGCAACAGCCTCCTTACACTTGAAACTCGGAGATGTGAATATGCGACGCCTTGCTCAGGAGAAGAAGCAAAGCTCATCTGAGGTCATTAAAGGTCACTAAGCCTTTGTATAATGAAGTCACCGTGCAGTTTCAGTCCATCACACTCACATGTCCTGCTTCAGTGTGATCATGGGCTGGAGAGAAAAAAGCAGGACAAATAGAGAAGGAGATGATTTAAGGGACGTTTATTTAGTGCTACAGTAATTTAGCACTGCTATACAATACTCATGATAAAGATGTACAGAATAGATCTATATATAGGTAGATCTCAGCATACTTAATGTAGACTTAGTAATATAAATGATAAAGTGCCAGTATAAGGATATTTTATCGCGTGTTTATTTATTATTTCTCTGTCTGAGGTTTCTAATTCATCTAAACCAAGTAGTTTATCAGCACACGGTAAAATCATGCTTTAATCTGAGGTTCACTGAGTTTTATCTGATTTCTCTGCACATAGGCTAAATAACACCTTTTTCACACATGGTTTGTTTTCTAAAATGCCAGTATTTCCTGTGTTCTTGTCTTACGATTTTAACAATTTCCACATAATCCCAGTTTAGGAAAGAAAAAAAAAATTGTGAATCTAAAAATTAGGAAGCTAACAATATTTAACCGTTGGAAGAACAATGGAAAGTCATTTTTTAAAGAACTTGTGTGCTCTTTATTAAATCTAGAACCTTCAGGAGTTCCTTTGCTGTCCTTTTAAATGATCAATATGAAACCCAGGACAGCACGTTTCCCTTAAAAGATCCTCTGTTGTAGAATATTCTTTTTTAAATCCTTCCTGTATTTCTGTCAGTAGTTAGTTTGTGAAGTATTGTACATACTGTACAGCAGAGGAGTCCTGAGAGTGTTTAAATGAATGTCAATGGTTCTTCTACATTACCAGGCTGTTGAAATGAGCTCGGCACATGGCTTTACTCTCCCAGTGAAGCAGAATCGCAGAGAGGAGAAACTCGAATGCGTACAGCACTGAGGTCACCACGCCCAGTCCCATACACATCTTCTCCGACTGGTGGAAATGGTAGAAATAAATACAAATCAATTATTAAGATCAGAAATTTCTCTTTGTTTTAAGTTGAGCTGATAAGAGAAGAGTCAGTGCACCATGAACGATAAAACCAAAATCCATAAAGATATAGAAATAAACTATGAGTAAAATATGTTTCTCTGTTGAACTGAACGCTCAGAGCTTATTAATTTGAATGTAATATCACGTGAGTGTCATTAAGCATTATTATGAATGATTACCTGATTAAAAGGAGGATAATCAAAACCAGCGATCATCACACATATGATAAGGCCAACTGACACAATAAGGCCAAAGATGTTGAAGATAAACGATGCTTTCATCTGTTTTCAGATACAAAGACAACATTTATACATTTCTGTGCTCACTGATTGATGATTGATTGGCACCTAAAGTTCAATAAGCGTTTTATCGAATCTATAACCAAACTATTAGAAAGTAAAGAGTAGAGTGTTTACGTACCACAGGCATTAATGGAGTGTGTCCGGAGGTGATTGCCAAACCGCCGCACAATAAATACTGAAAAGAATTTTTAAAAATGTGTTTGTGGAATAAACTGTATATCTTTTGTTATAAAATTCTAAAGTATAGTCTGAGCGAGAGACATGAACAAATATTTTTTATTATAAACCTGCACAGCACTATTGTCTCACCATGATGAAGGAAAAAATGAAGAGAGGAAGAAAAAAAGATGAGTGAAAACTACAATTCCAGCTGGTTAAGATTCCTCCCAAACACATGATAAAAACTGCAGTGATGATCTGAGCTGCCTTTAACACAAGACACAACAAAGAAACAAACAGACACAAATGTAACAATGATTATAATACCAGATATACTGTTTTATAAAAGTCATGTAAGATAAGGAGAGAAAGGGATAAATGAACAGTATGACAGCAAAATCAGATTTATTGATTTTTTGCAGTTTTGAAAATAGTTTATTTTTTTTTTTTAACAAACAATACAAAAGCTCTAGTTTACAGGATCATCAGCCTCGTCCTGTACCAATTTCAGTCTGGTACATGATGACAGCCTGCTATCATAGTACAGGTATGCATGATATAACTGACATCTTCACACACATAGTGCTGCATCTCATGACTTGCCTACAGAAATTGATTTTGCATTTTTAAGTTTTGTAATGTTATTTCTCTACTTACACTACAGTATCTCACATAGCTTTATTAAATATATAACACACTGTTTGAACAACATCAAAATCACATAGCGTCCTGTTTGTATCACGGGCGATAAGTGATGTATACCTGTATTTCCCTACTGCTGAAATGACAGTAATGGCAGTAACTGAGTGTTAGTGTCCTTTCTTGGCCTGAACATTGTCCAAAAACCCTTTAAACCAATTTAAAGCACTTTGTACAGGAAGGTTAGCGCTGTCGCCTTGCACCTCCAGGGTCCGGGTTCAATTCCCGTCTCTGTGTGCATGGAGTTTGCATGTTCTCCCCGTGCTTGGTGGGTTTCCTCCGGGTACTTCGGTTTCCTCCCACGGTTCAAAGACATGCAGTTTAGGTTAATTGACGTTCCCAAATTGGCCGCAGTGTGTGAATGAGTGTGCGAGTGTGTATATGTGTGTCTGTGCCCTGTGATGGATTGGCACCCTGTCCAGGATGTACCCCACCTTGTGCCCTAAGTCTCCTGGGATAGGCTCCAGGCCCCCTGTGACCCTGAATACAGGACAAAGCGCTATAGACGATGAGTGAATGAGCGAGATTGTACAGGACGTATCATTGCTTCACTAATCATAAGAGACAGAAAGAAGCGATGCGATTGGTTTTTCATGATACATCAGGTTTTTCTGAAAAACAAGCAGCTACGTTTCATGCTTTGCTCAAAACATGAAATTTAAAGCACTTAAAAAGGTTATATAGTGGTTTAAAATTTCTTTTAAATGTTTAGTTATAGACAATGTTGTGTTGGCGAATGTTGTTAGTGGTGTTTAAAGCATTCTGCTGTCAAACTGTTCATATATATCCACATATAAACTGGTGTGAAAATTGCAGAAAGTACAGTACAGTATACAGTACAGACTATACAACGTCTTTCAAATGAAAAAATCTGCATGTGTCGTCTGTCCTTGTGAACAAGGAACATGATGTGAAATACAAGGCGGAGTTAATGGAAATGAATTAATGTAACATGCTCCAGGTGTTTTACTAAAACATGAAGTTTCTCCTATTTGTCATTTTCTCTTTTTCATATTTTGCCATTTGATAAAAATCTTTTTTGTCTTTCCTCACTAGTGGATGTAATTGAGTAACTTCAGCTGTGCCTCTGTGCTTGGATTAGATTGTGATTCACTTGTTAATTCCATAAATCTGAATGTAAAATTAATAAAAATCTGCTACACATTTTTAACTGCGTCGTGAGTCCTCCTACCCCGAGCGCCTTGGGGCGACCCCGCTGAAACACTTTGTAGGAGTCCTTGAACCTGCATGTGAACTTGTCCGGCATGAGCTGCCCCTCCCGGGCGTTCCTGAGGCTGCCGAGGGGGATAGTGATGACCATGCAGTCATCCGGCTTGAAGGTGTACCTCATTGTTCTGGAGGAAAGTGAAAGGAGGGAAAGGTGAACCCAGTGCACCCAAAAAGCACAAAGAACGATGAAAACACTTGATGAATACTTTATCAGAGATGACACGATACCACTTCTTACTTTTCTGATCCCAGTACTACAACCTTCGGTATCGGGTGATATTGAGATCTGTCAGTTTAATTGTTTTCTTTAAAGGTACAAAGCTTAAATAATGATGTTTAATACTGAAACAGAACATACAGGACAAACACATACGCCAAAATCATTGTACAACAATTTAAAAATGTAAACATTTACAGTTCGAAAAAAAATTAATCCAATTGCAATTTAATAATCAATAATAAATAAAAGGCTTGCTGTTGTTTACTTATCTTATGTGTGCTTCTTACAAAGTGATGTGATGTTGTTGTTATACGGTAAACGTGAAATTGTCTGACTTCTTATCATATTATTATTCAATGTAAAGTTGTCTTGATTGTTTTGAGTGAAAATGAATCTTCACCACTTTTATGCTTCTGTATACAAAAGGACACTAACACTTAAAATGACATAGAGATATGTACTTCATAACATCATAACAAATCTTAAAACTTTATACCGTTGTACCGTTATTTGTCGTATATAAAGAAATTTGACATGTAACTTTAATTTAGGTTCTTCACTGTTCAGTTTCTTATGTTAAAACAAATCTGCATCAAATCTACTTAAGTACCTTGATGTCACCTCAGTCGCACCAAACGTCATGAAGGATCCACACATTGCTTATGAATGTGTTAGATAAGAAGTGTGACATGTTACTCAAGAAATAATTCTCACATACCTGTATAAAACTCACACTTCAGTGACATGAAGATCTTTAAGATGATTGTAAAGCTGGGACGAAGACAGAGAAAAGGAAGTGAGTACTAACTGTGCAATGTGGAATAAAATTGCGTGCAGCAAATACGGGAAGCTGTAACTCAAATAAAAATAAAACTGGGCATGTATTTAGTTTAATACATTTAGACATGTATAAAGACATTCATACGTTACCTTTGTCCTCTATAATTACAAAATAAATGTATAAAATAAATTTGGTATAAAAATATTTCTACAAGTTATTTTTTTGTCTGACTCTCTCTCTCTATCTATACAGCTTAGATTCTTAGAGTCTTAGATTTGTATATATTTAGATATACAGTATAACTGTAACAAAATTGTGAGCACCATTTTAAATAAACTCATTAAAAATGGACAATATTAAATTAATAAACATAGTAAGCTATAAAGTGTATAATAATAAAAAATTGCTGTAGATCTCATATCATGAACCGAATGGAAAATATAATGTTTTTTCTTTTATGTTTTTGATTTTGTGTAAAATAAATGTAAAATAATAATCATTGCCACTAGTTTAGGTAAATTAATAAGCAACTATAGAATTTATGTCATATATATAATTCTACATTTTTTATGTACATTATAAGGCTCACAAAATAAATAACAAACACAAAAAAAGCAGTACTCATAAAAGTTCTATCATTTCTATCATCTAAGCATTTATAGGGAAATATGATTTTATATATATATATATTATGATCATAATTTAAATATAAATAAAACAGATTTTACACATCCAGTATGAAACATCCACATATTTAATGAGAACAATTAAAATACAAAGCAATAAGTAAATGCATTAACTGACTAAACTAAACGAAAGTATTATTATTATTAGTATCATTATTAATATACCTTACAGATAATGATCTAAACAAACGTTAGTACCTGTAGTTGTATATAAAGCAGAACATTTAACAGAGTTTAGTCGATCTAGCACGGAGTGTGTGTGAGAGCTCTGACTTACGGCTGTTGTCCAGCGTCTGGTCTGAGAGAGTGTGAGTTCAGTTTAACCGCTGCATGTCTCCGTGGTTTCGTCAGTCCTCACCCCATTTCCTCATTCTTCAGAGCTGCAGTGTGTATAGTAAGGATAGAGATTATTTTCTCACCAGCTTTGTTCTGAGCGCACGCACTGATCCGAGCCTTCTCACTAAAACTGAGTTTAATCTCCTTCATTTTACACGATTGTTTTTGTTGCTGTTGGCTGACGGTCGCTTATAGAAGGAAGATTCCTGATACGGTGAGTCTCTGATCCGGAGCTTTAAAGGAAACTCGTACAGAGATGGTGTTCAAGTAACTGTTAAAATTGTAATTGTGTTGAAGTGTTAATTAATGAGTTTGGGCTAAATTATAATTATACAGTTGACAGGAATGAAAACTAACAAAAAAAACCCCATCAACACAGTGGATTACAGAGTGACACAGTAGATTTTTTTACATTAATTAATTTAACTGTACATTTATATTAATGTAACAAAACATTCATTAAGGACAGAAAAGAAACGTGCTCTTTATCTGTATGATTATTGATTAGTGATTGTGAATGTGACTGGGCCGAGTTACTCGGGGGGGGGTCTGGGGTTTGAGCCTCGCCGCTGCCAGGTTGCCACTTTTGGGCTCTTGCACAAAGTACCTTTACCCCGACGCCCACAGAAGCGTCGCATGGGGAAGCAGGAGCCACTGACTGAAAAGATGATCTGAGAGAAGGTGTAGAGTGAACAGTGAAATAGTGGACCAAGATCAGGATTCCTGGAAAGCTGACCATTCAAACCGGGCCTCCCCTCACACCATGTGGCAGGCTAACAGAAAATCAAAAGTGACCTGAATTTAGATTTGCCCGGAGTAAATGTGTCCGCACTAGTGTAAAAGTGATACCTAATGTGTGTAATTACGACTTGTTTGTAAACATATTTTTGTGAATGTGACTTGTGTATATGTGATTCATGTGTTAATGTGACAGTACCAAAAGTGTGGACATTATTTCTTCTTATTTCTTTATTTTTTCTATATGAATTAATTATTATTCTATATTAATACTAAAATCACTGAAATTATGACAGAACAAATATGTAATTATGTAGTCAACAAACACATATTAAATAACCCAGAATGTGTTTAATATTTTTGATTCTTCAAACTAGAACCTTTTGCTTTGATGACAGCTTTGCACACTCTTGACACTTTTCTCTGAATCAGCCTCATGAGGTCGTCACCTGGAATGGTTTTCCACCAATCCTGAAGGACTTCCCCGAGGTGTTGAGTACTTGTCGGCTGTTTTTCTTTCCCAACTCATACCAAACCATCTCAGCAGGATTTAGATCAGGTGATTGTGGAGACCAGGTCATCAGATGCAGCAGTCTCCTTCTTGGACAAATAGCTCTTATATAACCTAGAGACGTGTTTGAGATCATTGGCCTGCTGGAAAACAACTGCAAACCAGAAGGGATGGCATGTTGCTGCCAAATGCTGCGGTAGTCATCACACCATCACATCACCTCCTCCGTGTTTCACTGCGGTTAGAACCCAAAATCTCAAATTTGGACTCATCAGACGAAAGGACGAAAAACGAAAGTTTTACACTGGTCTTGTGTTTCTTGGTGCTTGGTGTTATTATTCTGAAGTAATGATTTCGACCCTGATGGCCTGACCCAAGCAGTCTCCTCAGAACAGTGGATCGAAATACTGTATGTCTGCTCCTTGAACTCCGAGAAGCAGGGGTTTCTGAGGCTGGTCATTCTAATGAACTTATCCTTTGCAGAGAAGGTAGCTGTTGGTCTTCCTTTCCTGGCACAGAGCCTGTTTCATCACAGTGCTTTGGTGATTGCACTTTTTGAAATTACATTTAAAGTTCTCGAGACAAGGAAAACCTGTGAATTAAAAACCATTCCAGGTGGCCACCTCGTGAATCTGATGAGAGAATGCCATGAGTGTGCCCAGCTGTCATCAAAGCTAAATATAGTTACTTTGGAAAAAACAAAAAAATATAAAACATACTCTGGGATGTTTAACACTTTTTTGTTTATAATTTAGATGTCTTTTGTATTAATACAATGATGAAAATTCTAAAATTAAGGAAAAACCACTGAAAGGGAAGGTTTGTTCAAACTTTTGACTGGTAGTGTAAATGTTTGTAAATGTGATATGTGTGAAAGGTGAATTGTGTAAATGTGAGTTGCATGTTAATGTGAGTTGCATGTTAATGTGAGTTGTGTGTGAATGTGAATTGTGTGTGAATTTGAGTTGCGTGTGCATGTGACTTTGTGTGAATGTGAGTTGCGTGTGCATGTGACTTTGTGTGAATGTGAGTTGCATGTGAATGTGAGTTGCATGTGAATGTGAGTTGCTTGTGTGCATGTGAGTTGCGTGTTAATGTGAGTTGCGTGTGAATGTGAGTTGCGTGTTAATGTGAGTTGCGTGTGAATGTGAGTTGCGTGTGAATGTGAGTTGCTTGTGAATGTGAGTTGCGTGTTAATGTGAGTTGCGTGTGAATGTGAATTGTGTGTGAATTTGAGTTGCGTGTGCATGTGACTTTGTGTGAATGTGAGTTGCGTGTTAATGTGAGTTGCATGTGAATGTGAATTGTGTGTGAATTTGAGTTGCGTGTGCATGTGACTTTGTGTGAATGTGAGTTACATGTGAATGTGAATTGCATGTGACTTGTGAGTTGCATGTGAATGTGAGTTGCATGTGAATGTGAGTTGCGTGTGAATGTGAGTTGCGTGTGAATGTGAGTTGTGTGACTTGCATGTGCATGTGACTTTGTGTGAATGTGAGTTGCGTGTGACTTGTGAGTTGCATGTGAATGTGAGTTGCATGTGAATGTGAGTTGCGTGTGAATGTGAGTTGCGTGTGAATGTGAGTTGCGTGTGAATGTGAGTTGCGTGTGAATGTGAATTGTGTGTGAATTTGAGTTGCGTGTGCATGTGACTTTGTGTGAATGTGAGTTACATGTGAATGTGAATTGCATGTGAATGTGAGTTGCATGTGAATGTGAGTTGTGTGACTTGCGTGTGCATGTGACTTTGTGTGAATGTGAGTTGCATGTGAATGTGAGTTGCATGTGAATGTGAGTTGTGATGTGAATTGTGAGTTGCGTGTGCATGTGACTTTGTGTGAATGTGAGTTGCGTGTGAATGTGAGTTGCATGTGAATGTGAGTTGCATGTGAATGTGAGTTGTGTGAGTTGCGTGTGAATGTGAGTTGCGTGTGAATGTGAGTTGCATGTGAATGTGAGTTGCATGTGAATGTGAGTTGCGTGTGAATGTGAGTTGCATGTGAATGTGAGTTGTGTGATTGCATGTGAATGTGAGTTGCGTGTGAATGTGAGTTGCGTGTGAATGTGAGTTGCATGTGAATGTGAGTTGCATGTGAATGTGAGTTGCATGTGAATGTGAGTTGCGTGTGAATGTGAGTTGCATGTGAATGTGAGTTGCGTGTGAATGTGAGTTGTGTGACTTGCGTGTGCATGTGACTTTGTGTGAATGTGAGTTGCGTGTGACTTGTGTGTGAATGTGAGTTGTTCTCAGCACTCTATGTGATTCTGACTTGCTTGTGATTCTTTACACTCATAACTGTGACTTGTCTGTGTTTAACTCTTGTTTAGCGTAGCATTCGATGGCGTCTGTTAATATCGCTATGGATGTGATAGAGGATCAGTCGGGGCGACTCGGCCAAAAGGGAGACGAGGGTCAGCTGATTAAACATTACAGAGTCTCGGAGCTCATTCCTGCACCAGAACTTCCTCTGCACAAGCTCCTAAAGAAAGAACCAGCTGTGTGGGCCGTAAGAGTCACGACTGCACCATGAACACTCAGAACAACTTCTTCCTGCTTCTTCTATAAATCTTATTAAATAGTTCACCTCTCTCTCTCTCTCTCTAGTCTGTGCAGGTCTGCAGTGGGGTTTTGAGCCTTGGAATTGGTATTATGTTTGCTGCGTCCTTTAATATTGAAGTATTGTACCTGACCTTGTTCAGAATCCCGATCGTCAGCGGCATAATGGTAAAATAACTAACTAACTAACTAAATAAAATAAACAGATAAAAAGTTCCTGTTCATTAATAATTGTCAAAGAAAGGAAGTTGAACAGAACTTGCAAGAAACACAAACAAGAACAAATCCAAAAAACAAACGCACATATAAAAAATTCAACTTATGTTTGGTGTTCCAGTTCTGTGATGTGGTTTAGGACACATTAAGACAATTTGTTATAGAAACAGCACAGTCTGGTACCCCCCCCCCCCCCCCCACTCCCTCGGTCTTGTGAAGCTGTATAGCAAAAATGATGCTGATTAAGATAAGCTGCTCTTCCTGTGAAACCTCAAATAAGAAATCATGTCTATAATTCTTCTACCAGCCGTTTCGCTCAGGTGTAAAAGCATCCATGAACTCATCACTCAATGTAACTATAACTGAATAAGAAATAATGAAAAGCTCTTCTTTATTAGATAAAAAAAAATATTTCCTGTGCTATAAGAAGAATTAAAAAATTTGGAGGCATGCTTATATAGAACAACAATCATCTTGATTGTGGTACTTATAAATGTGCTTTAATAACATCATCCTGTCATTCGTTATTTTACTAGAACTGCACTACACACAGTGTTTTATTCCATCTGCCGTACTGTATATCTGCCCTTATATAACCCATTTCTCTATAGTATAGTATATACTATATATACTAATGTAAAGTTAATATCTGAACTCTTTATGCTATAAAACTTGTTTCTTGGTTACGTTTCAGTTCCTGGTTGCCGGGTCTCTTTCCATGTTGCTGTACAGACACCCTGCGCTCCTACAGGTTCACGTCTCTCCCTTGTACAGTGTAATCTTGCCATGAATTTGTATTTCTTTCTCTGACATTCAGCATGTCGTTTGTTTCCTGCAGATTTGTTTTCACGCCAACATCTTCTGTCTGTGCTTAACTTCGATCGGAGCCGTGCTGCTGTGTGTGGATTTCAGCAAACAAACAGAGTCTCTACAGTTTCAGGTCCTTAGTTTCAAAGTGAAAATACAAAAAATGTCTTTTTTTGTAATATTGACTTGATTTTTAGACAAATGTGAACATTATTAGAAAATACAACTGATGAGCCAAAATACCAAATGTTTTCCAAGAGCCAAGAGTTTGGAAGTTTATTAAATGTTGTACAAAGTACAAGACTAATGTACTTCAAGTACAGGATCCTGACATACACACAGGACACAGAGTTACCCGTGTGTGAACTTTAGTCTCTGTGTGTTTTATGCAGGTGGAAATCATGGTGCTGTGTGTGACGGTGTTGGACATTATGGTCTCCATCGTCCTCGTATTACTGATTCACACGGAGAAACGCCGAAAGGCCAAGAAGTGACTCGTCTCTCAGCCGCTCAGCTTTAAACCCAGAGCGAAACAACCTGCTGCAAGTAACCAAGTCGAGGTTCTTTAAACGGATGCTTTTGTGATTTTTTTTCTAAACATTTCTTTGTGAGAACAGACAGCAAACCAACTAGTAGATAAACATCTCGAGACATTACACAGTTATGAAACAGCTAAACTTCTTTAAAATGACATTTGCAAGCGAGTCGACTCCAAGTCGAATCTTTTGAATCAAAATATATATCAGACCTTTTTGTTATTTCACTTGTTCCTCTTGCAGTGTAGTTTAGTAAACATTTTTTAAATCTCATGTCTACATCTGATGATGTGATCGTTAGTCCTGAGAAAGCACTTTATCCTGGTGAGGTTCGCTAAACTTTCTACTGATTACATCACGATTAAATAAATCTTTTATATTTTTGTTCAAGCAAAGTGTAGGTCTTTATCAGAGTGAAACATGTGACTTACTTTCCCTTTTTAAAACTTTATTCAATTTATGGCGAAAATCTAAATGACAAAGATAAAGAGTCGACTCGGGTAGCTGAACTGAATCAAATGATTTACTGACTCATTGAAATTAAACAGAGTTCCCCGCGCTATTATTTCGTGGCAATGACATTTAGCGTTGTTTATTAGCGTTGCAGTTGATTATTTCCCTGTAACAGCAGCACTGCCGAGTGCTTTATTCCTCATCACCCTGCCAGTAATCACAAAAGTTCAGCTGGTAATTTTTTTCCGTCCATTTATAGTTGTTATATGTTAAGTGTTGTTGAACCGTCCATGAAGTCAGTTCCTGTTAGGGTCCAGACAGAAAGCATATGTGAGGTGTGAAAAAGTTTTCACACCCCTAAGACACACATCGAACTTCTGCATTTTTAGTTTCTTCCTTAAAATGGAACTCTGGTGTTTCTCACACACGCTAAAATAAGACTAATTACACCATTTATTAACATCCAGACGCTGCAGGATCATCAGCGAAACTGCATGATCGTTTACTTTCCAACGGAGTGTTAGAGGTTTATCATTTACTGTTATTACAGAAGAACATCAAACAATGCATAACTAATTAAATCACTAATTATATTAATCTAATAGAAGAATTGCTAAAATAAACTTCAGTTGTAAATTAGTT